>WEIT01040928.1:2006-20118 GCA_013389985.1 Dryoscopus gambensis
AGGGAGCGCGCGGGGCGGCGGGAGCGCGGCCCGCCGGGTTCCCCCTCCCTGATCCCGCTTATCTTCACCCCCCACCAGGACATTCAGCACACCGAGGACTTCCTCATCAAGCCCGAGTCGCGGGTGGCGCAGCTGGACACGTCGCAGTGGCCCTTGCTGCTGAAGGTAGGGCGGGTTCTGCTCGGCCGCGTGGCCCGCCCGTGTTCCCGCTCCTTTTGTCCTCTGCCCCCGGAGGTGTAACCTTGGCGTAACCCCGCTGCCGGCAGCAGCACACGTGGTGCTCTGCGTGCAGAAATCGTGTTACAAAGTCTCTCCAGCAGTAACATTTAAGTTTTGTAAGTTTTCCTCGCATTGTAAACATCCCGCCATATTTCTTGGGTTTTTTATTTGTGTCTGACCGTGGCCTGTGGTCTGTGTAGACTTCCAGGTTGCTTCTGCTGAGTTTCTGGGGCATACTGGATTTATCCTGCATTGTAAATGTGTATATTGTGCTGCTTTGCCATCTTCTTCAGTCCAGGATTTCTATTCTTCTCTATTTTTGTAAAATATTATCGTGGTCTCATTGTTGGGTCATTTTCATTTTGGAAGTGGCTCTATCACTTGAATGTACAAATCAGACCTGGTGTACCTGGGGAAATGTACTGCAGCACAGCAACACTGAAACCATGGGAGCTTAAGAAGACGTGTAACTTCTGCTTGGATTTTGTAGAACTTTGACAAGTTAAATGTGAGGACAGCACACTACACACCTCTTCCTTCCGGTGCTAATCCCCTGAAGAGAGAGATTTCTGACTATGTTAGGTGAGTGCAGTACAGGCCCGAGTGGTTTATTTTTCTTTCACAGTTAATATCTTTAAAATATTTTCTGTCCAGATTCTCTTTGTGCCTTTCTGCTTGACTCAGTGCCTTGCCATAATCAGTAAATATTTAAATAGGACCCACCGATTTCTCCCTGTAAAGTTTTCTTTATTCTGGGCTTGTGGCAGGTCTGTGGATAACCATGCAAACTACCTGAAGAATTCTCTGGGGTTTTTCGAAAAGTCCCTTGGCCTGCTGGGCTTTGAAACTGCTTGGACTTTGTAGAGTTTGGGGCTTTTTAAGTGCAGAATAGTGATAAGCAGGCAGGGCAGAAGAGAATTCCTTGACTGTGGATTATATCACCTGTTGTTCGTGGAGCAGATCAGTCTGGGCTCACTGAGAGCTGCTTGTCTGGCTGTGTAGAAATACATTTCTTTGCAGCCCTGACAAGTATTTCAAAGTTACTGCAATGTGGCTGTGTTTGCCCTGGTGCTTAGTTCCCATTCCCTGCCATTTTACACTACAGATCTGGCTTTATTAACCTCGACAAACCCTCCAATCCATCCTCCCACGAGGTGGTTGCGTGGATCCGGCGCATCCTGCGAGTGGAGAAGACGGGGCACAGTGGCACCCTGGATCCCAAGGTGACTGGGTGCCTCATTGTGTGCATCGAGAGGGCCACACGGCTCGTCAAGTCCCAGCAGAGCGCAGGTATGTTTGTTGCCCAGGGCCATTTATGGTCACAGGGGAAGTGTGAAGTGCTTTTGGAGACGACATGGAGATTTCTAAAACTTGAATGGGTCAATCTTGGTCTTCAGTGCCTTGACATTAAGGGTTGCATTTTACTCCAAGCCGCTGAGGACACATCCGTGTTGTCTCAGGTGGTTTTTTTATTGCTTCTCTAGTGCTTGGGCTGTTATAAGTCAGTGAAAACACGCCTGACATGGTTTTATGTAATAGTTGAACTTGGGATCTCAGCCTCTACCAGTCCAGAGAAGAAATAAACTTAGTAGCTTAGATTTATTTCCCCGGAAGGAAAACCAACTCTGTAATAAACCGTGCCCGTTTCCTAGAAGAGGTGCTTGTTAGGATTTCAGGGGTCTGGGGACGTGTGGCTGTGAAGCAGGGTGGACCTTGAGTTCAACATCAAATGCCAGTGGCCGCTCCTGACTGCTCTTGTCATTCTTTCAGGCAAAGAGTATGTGGGAATTGTTCGGCTGCACAATGCCATTGAGAGTGAGGCTCAGCTGGCCAGGGTAAGTCTCACGTACTCTTAGCCATGCTGGCATCTGGCACACAGAGTGCTGGGCACTGGTGGGAGATGAGGGGCCAGGAATGCAGCTCAGGTGAGCCGTGTGTGAGGTGATGACACAGTTTATCCATTCTCTGAGTGCAGTGGAGCTGCCCTCCCGCAGCACCCCAGCTCCTGTTCTAGGGTCTGGGTGCCGTGCAGCCTCCAGACACCCTGCAGCATCCCAGTGTCCTACTGGGGGCTGCTGTGGTGTGTGGCTGGCTGCCTGCAGGAGGGGAGCAGTGCTGGCAGGGTTGGAGCTGCTCTTTTTGGGGGGCTCCATCCTCACTGGGACGAGGGATGGTGTCTGATCACATGCTGCCGTCTGATGGAAAAATCCTGGCTGTGCTCACTGGCATCTTGACCACATCACTGCCTTGGATTTGCTTTATTAAATATGGCATCACCAAATCAGGATAAACCTTGTGGTTTCCTGTTCTTGGAAGTGGTTGCGGGTGCGGGAGACTCCAAGGTGCTCCTGCATTAGGGCACAGCTGTGAACTGTTGCTTCTCCTCCCTCCCTCAGGCCATAGAAACCCTGACAGGTGCCCTGTTCCAGCGGCCACCCCTCATTGCTGCTGTCAAACGACAACTGAGAGTCAGAACCATCTACGAGAGCAAGCTGGTGGAGTATGATCCTGAGAGAAGATTAGGTAAAACAGGGCTTTCCTGCCTTATTCCTATAAAGCTGAAAACTGATTAAATTTTTTGTGAAATGGGCTGCTTTTGGCAGATGTCTTAAGACCTAAAATCCTCCCATTGCCCAGCAGTAACTGCTTCATGCACTGCTTTGGTGTGCTGGGAAGCAAATCCCATCTCTCTTTGTACTGCTGCACCCTTCGTGGAAGAGCCAGATGATGTCAGTTGGATGGCATTAGCTCTCAGGGCAAAGATGACCTTCATCTATCACCCCATGCTGATGGCTCTGGGAAGGGCTGGGCGTACAGCTTCTCTTGAAGGACGTGGTTTATTCTCTGCTTAAAAGCTCTCTATCCCGTCATGCCTTTCAGGTATCTTCTGGGTGAGCTGTGAAGCAGGCACGTACATCCGGACCCTCTGCGTTCACCTGGGCTTGCTGCTGGGCGTGGGGGGCCAGATGCAGGAGCTCCGCAGAGTCCGCTCAGGCATCCTGGGAGAGATGGTACAGTGGCACCTCAGACTATGAGCAGCCCATTTGAAATTGTCAGAGTGGCAAGAGTTCCTTGGGGCTCTGTGAGTTTTGTTAATAGGAGGTTTAGGCTCTGGGAGGAGTTCTGTGAATAGCCCCCAGACAGTGGGAGCTCTTGCTGGAGATGGTCTGTAACCAAAGTGTTGAGTTCAGTTCAGGATGTTGCTCCTGTTCTGGTAATTAAACTTTGGGACAATGAGTGACTGGGAAGTGCACCGTGGTGGCTGAAAGTTTGTTTTATGTCACCTGTGTTTCTCAGCCCACAGACCCCACATGTGCACGAGTTCAGGAGTTTGGAGTGACTGCTTGGTGTCAGCACAGCTCAGGGAACGTGGCTCATTGGAATGAGCCTGGGAGATGCAGCCTTGTGTGATCTTGGACACTTGTACAGTCTTCTCACTCTGGTCATGGACAGATCCCGCTGCTGGTCCAAACTCCAGAACAAACTTCTTTCCTTGCAAAGCAGCAGTGTCAGAGTGCAAGTGCTTCCCCACCCATCTGTGCTCTTAGCACAGCTGTAATCACTGAATCATTTCTGAATTCCAGGTGTTGGGTGCTCACAGCTGTCTCAAAATTTATTCCATGTCACAGATTGAAGAGCTGGGTAATTTATACTTCTGCTCACTAACCTTTGTCTAGGAGACCCAGGAATTTAAGTTAGGTCATATTTTAAAATTTCGTGTGAACAGACCTTATACCCTAGATCCAAGTGCTGTCTGAGATGAGGAAGGTCGAAGTCTGGTAGCCCAAGTCAGGCTGACCTCAAGCTGGTGATGGAAAGTATTCTTTAACTCTTTTAAGTTGTGTTTTGATGCCTGTGGTGGGCATCTGTTTTTAGTCCCTTTTTCAAACACTATTTGCTGTTGGACCTCAGCTCTTCTCTTGTGCGTGTTCCAGGTTGGTGGCTGGTGGGAGAGTTCAGAAGGGTTTTGTCTTTGCAGGACAACATGGTGACCATGCACGACGTGCTGGATGCCCAGTGGCAGTACGACAACAACAAGGACGACAGCTACCTGCGAAGGGTCATCCTGCCCCTGGAGAAGCTGCTGACTTCACACAAGAGACTCGTTATGAAAGACAGCGCGGTGAGTTCATGAGGCAGTGCCAGGGGCCAGACAGAGACTGCAAAATGTCCTCCTGACTTGTACAGCTGATGGAATGTCCATGGGATCAGGAGCCGTGTGATAGCCGTGCTGTCCTGGTGGTGGCTTGGGTAGAACCTCATATGAGCTGCTGCCAGAGCAGCACTAAGATGCAAGAACCATGAATTAAATGACAGAGAATCTGCTCTCCTTGCTTGAGGATGATGGTGATGGTTAGGAGAGATCTGCCTCACCCATTGTTTGCTGATAGGTGCTTTGCTTTCTTCTTCCAAAGCTCCCAGGTTTTATATAGTGGTCAAAAATGAAAAGATACTTCAGGGATGATATTGCTGGGATGGTAATGGCAGTGGGAAGCTAAAAATTAAAGACATTTCATACTTTAGTTCTCATAACAGCTTATAAGCCCTCCCATTCCCTACATTGTCAGGTCAATGCCATTTGCTATGGAGCCAAGATCATGCTGCCTGGTGTTCTGCGGTATGAGGATGGTATTGAGCTCAACCAGGAGATTGTTGTCATCACCACGAAAGGAGAAGCCATCTGCCTAGGTATGAAATGCCTCCCTCTCCTTGTGCCCAGCTGACTGCAGAAATAACAGACTGCAGTGTGACAGTAAAGGCACCACAAACGAGTCCCCATGCACAGAAGGTTTGATTAGTGCTTCCTGATGGGGAATGTGGGCCCGAGGCAGCTGGTTTGGGGCAGGATGTTGAGAAGCAGTGGCTGCATCAGTCCCGGGCAAGGTGTGAGGGGTTCAGCAGCTGTGTGATGCTCAGGTGAGCCGTGTGTGAGGTGATGACACAGTTTATCCATTCTCTGAGTGCAGTGGAGCTGCCCTCCCGCAGCACCCCAGCTCCTGTTCTAGGGTCTGGGTGCCGTGCAGCCTCCAGACACCCTGCAGCATCCCAGTGTCCTACTGGGGGCTGCTGTGGTGTGTGGCTGGCTGCCTGCAGGAGGGGAGCAGTGCTGGCAGGGTTGGAGCTGCTCTTTTTGGGGGGCTCCATCCTCACTGGGACGAGGGATGGTGTCTGATCACATGCTGCCACCAGGCACGTCACACCTCCTGGTAGATCAGTGCAAAGGGACTCCAGCAACTGCCAACTTGACTTGAAAGGGTGCCCAGTTGTAACCAGGGTCTTCAGAGAAGCTGTGTGACGGTGACAGTGAGTCCTTGGGGTGACACTGGTGGGGGGCGTTGGTCCTCTTTGTGTGGACAGAGGCAGAAAAGGCTGTCCAAATTGTGCTCTTCGAGAGTTACTGACCTCCCTGCCTGCTTCTGCAGCCATTGCCTTGATGACCACAGCAGTCATTTCTACGTGTGACCATGGCATCGTGGCAAAGATCAAGAGAGTGATCATGGAGAGAGACACATATCCCCGGAAATGGGGGCTGGGTCCCAAGGTGAGTGCTGTGGGCCTGGGCTCAGTCCCAGGGCAGTGGTGGGAGCCCAGCTGTTGGCATATGGGACCCTGGGACCCTTGGGCAGAGCTGTACCTGTGTCTTCTTCAGGGCCTTGGTGTAATTCTGTGGTCTCCTGGAGCCGTGATGGTGGCAATTCCCAGTGCCAGGGCTGTGGCAGCCCAGTGCTGCTGGGGTTTTCCCTCCCAAAAGAGCCTGGGGGCCACTGCTGGCGTTCAGGCATGGGCTCCTCAGGTCTGTTCAGCACCAGCCCTCCTCTGGTAAAGAGCCACATGATGTGAAGAGGATGGCATTAGCACTCTGTGCAAAGATGACCTTCATCCATCACCCCTTGCTGATGGCTCTGGGGGGGCTGGGCAAGGAGCTGCTTTTCCTTCTGGTGCAACACTGCTTGAATGCACAGTGTGTGTGAAACACTAACCTGTGCCTGAGGGACAGGAGCAGGGGGAACACCTATTGCTGGGTTCCTCTCACCTCAGGCATGTGGCAGTAGCTTAACTGCAGCCAGGCTGGCGTGATGCAGGCTGGACTCAAAACCCAGTGTCAAGCTGCTGTGGCCCATTCCATTCCTGTGGTTCAGGTGGAAGCTTTGGGGATGTCTGCACGTTTGTATCACAGCAAAGGTGGGGTAATTCAGGGCAGTTCAAGCATTTTGGAGTCCTTTGGAGAACCTTGCAAACAAGTGGTTCAGCTCAAATGCTGCAGGTCATTAAGGTGGAAAAACCCAGTCAAAGATCCAAGCTCTGTGATGTGCAGTTGTATTACTGTTGCTGTGACTCCCCTGTCAAATTAGTCATTATTTACTGATAAAGATGCCTCTTGTCTGAGACTTAGGCTGCTGTGCAGGGGATGTTTTGTCTCATTTGTTTTAAGGTCCTTGGAATAGTGGTAAACATTTAATGCTGTAGCTGTTGGCTTGGCTTGTTCCTGGATTCCCTCCTCTTAGCTTGAGGGAGGATTTTTGCCACCTGGAGCTGCAGTTTGACTTGTTGCACATTGCTTTCAGGCCAGTCAGAAGAAGATGATGATCCAGACGGGTCTGCTGGACAAGCATGGAAAACCCAATGAGAGCACACCAGAGTCCTGGAAGAAGGAATATGTGGATTACAGGTGGGAACTGGCTGTGTGGCTCCCACAGGATTGCTCAGAGGGGAGCACTGTGCAGCAAGGGCTGGGCTGGGTGCTGCTGTTTGTGCATGGATCACGTTAGGCTTGGCCCAAGGCTCTCTGGACCTGTGGGATGCAGTTGCATTTCTTGGAGTGTGTTGCTACTGGGGAGTGTTCTGAGCAGACAGTTATCCCTTTTTAGCCTGTTGTGGTTTTAGAGGGAGTCAGTCTGCTAAATCAAATGGGGGAGGCCGTGCTGCTGCCCAGCCCAGCTGGCCTGGTGCAGGCTGCAGGTCTGCCCCACACCAACTTCCCCACCCAGCTCCTGCGGTGGGTTACAGAGCCCCTGGGAGGGGACAGGAATTTGTACCTGTCCAGAGCAGCTGAGGCAGCGACTGTCCTGTGCAACCTGGGGATCTTTTCTTTCAGGGACACTTCCAGGAAAGAGGCAGCTGCTGACCACCGAGCTGTTCCAGAGGTGGACAGGGCTGCAAAAGTGAGTACTGCCAGTGCACTCTGGCTCTTACTCTATGCCCCTGCTGTTCCCATCATCTGCACACACCTTGCACCTGCATTTTGATCCAGTGATGATTTTTAGTCCAGGGTGTTTCATGCCCTTTGTTAGACACGAGGTCAATGCCCATTCACAGTTCCTTGCCTGGGGCTCCAGCAGTTTCCCACCACCCAGGGCACAATTTGCAGCTCACACACCAAGCTCTACCTACCCTGAGCATATTCTTCAATACAGCATCCAAGAAAATATGTTGTATGGAGCCAAAATAGAGATCTGTTGTGCCAGAGAACGTTTTTGGAGACTACAGACAGTAGCAGAAACATCCATGCAAGAGTTGCACCTAAAATTCCCAAACTCAGGGCTTTTGCATGCCCTTGGAAAGGTGCCAGCAGTGTTTCAAACTACTATTTGGGGTACAGGAAACACTGAAAAACACAGGGGGCAATTCTGGCAGAAGCAAATCCTAGACAGTGTGTGCTGGAGTGGACCACTGACAGTCTGCAGGTCACCCTGCCTGCTCCAAGCGTTGTTAAATGAAGTTGTATTGAGTCAGGCCATCAGTTTTCCCCTCACCTGAGCTCTGCTGGAAGGTGTTGGTGTGTCTGACAATGTGTTCCCCTGCCAGAGGAAGCGAGACTCGGAGAGTGAAAGTGATGGATCTGTGACCCCACTGTCCCCTGCCACCCCACCACCAGAGGAGCTGAGCAAAAAGGAAAAGAAAAAGAAGAAGAAAGAGAAGAAGGCCAAAGAGGCAGCTGAGAGTGGGGGAGAGCAAACAGAAGTGGTATGTGATTGGGGACTGCCATGGTATGGCCCAGCGATGGGAGAGGTTGCTGTCTGTCCCTAATTACCTCCAGGATTAATGCAGCAGCAGCCTGCTGTGCATGTCCACAGAGTGCCAGGCTCCCCACAGCAGAGGAGGACGTATTAGGGGTACATTTTAAACTGAACTGGCCAAGGGTGGTGGGAGAGAGGGCAGGTGAGGCTCGTGGGGATGGGTCTGCAGTGGGTCAGGGATGGGACCTTTAGCCATTGCTGCCCCAGGACAGCTTTGGTGGGTTCCTGCCAGGCCACCTCTGTGCTCTGGTGCCCTGTTGTGGGTCCCCGTGGGAGGATGGTGCTCGAGTGATGTGTGGTGGTGAAGGAGCATTGCAGCCGCAGGGAGCCTGCACTGCTGCTGGGGTGGAGCTATTCCTCCTGAAATGAGCAGTGGGGGGATTCCTTTTTGATGGCTTCCTGTCCTTTCCAACCTCTCCACAGACCAGTCACACCAGCAGCAAGAAGAAGAAGAAGAAACAGAAGGAGGTAGAAGAGAGCTCGGAGTAAGCAACTGGATCTGTCCAACGCAAGCAACCTCATCAGTAAGGAGGGAGGAGTTTTAGGCCTTGGGAAGAGGAGGACTGGCTGCGTGGCAGAGGAGCCAGCAAGTTCTGAGTCCTTTTCTGCTGTTTATATATGTGAGTGGGTGTTTGGCCTGCTCAGGTGCCCCTCTTCATCCTGTTTTAAGGGTTGCCAGAGGAGCGGGGTGCCTCACTGCCCCTGCACTGGATTGATCTCTAAAGCTGAGCACCATGATGCCAACAGAAGTGGTATCTTCAGGGAAGCTGTAGTTTCTGGCTCTTCCTTGGTGTCTGTTTTTACCTAGAGAGGTGGAATAATCTTTTCCCCCTTCATGTACTGCCTCTTTCTTCCTTTTCTTCCAAGGCTGAAGCTGTTACAGACAGCTAAAGAATGTGTTGCTGCCTGGAGGAGTGGCTTTGTCACAGCCCCCGTGAATGGGTTTGCACGGGGACAGTCAGAGCAGTTACTTTTGAAGGACTGTGTTTTGTTTTGACCTGGCCACACGCTTGGCTTGACCTTCAGTTAAATGAGAACAAATAGTCCACCCAGATTTATTTTTCACTCCTTTTTTTTTTACCTTTACCATTAAAGGATTAGAAAATTTAATTCCTCCTTTTTGCTTTATAGCACGAGGACGTGCTTGTTGATTGTGTGCTGATCCCCAAGCCCAGTGACCTGGGCAGTGAGTCCCTCTGCCTGGCCCTTTGCTCTTCTCTCCCCACTTGTGGGAATGGCACTGCAGAGCTTTTGGTTGCCTCACCTGGTTCTGATGCCCAGTGTGCTCTGAAGGTGGGGATGTGGCTGGGGGGCAGGAGGTGACTGGCCAATGCATTTTTCCTGCTGCTGGGACAGAAATACTTGTGAGGAAAAGCCTGGTCAGAGGCAGCTCTGCCAAGGGGCATTGGGTGTGGGCTTAAACGGTTTCAGATAAATTTGTTGCTAACTTTCTTTCCCGGAATGACTTGCTGGGGGCAGAAGGTCTCTGTCCCAGGGGGAATGCTGAGCCAGGATTTAGCTCCTTTTAATGGGGAAGGACCCCAGGCTGTTTAGTTCTGAGTTTCATCCCTGCAGAGCTGCTGTTAACTGTTGGTTTAACCTTGTGCATTGCTTTTGTCTTAATGGTCTGTCCTCTGTCCAGTGCTGGAGATACATGCAGGCAGTGGGGACAGCAGCTGGTGGGTGTTACAACCTGAGCAGAAAAAAAAAAAAAGGTCCATTTTTATTTACTCTTTTTTACAAAAAAATAAATAAAACTTCTGGTTTTGAACGGGCGATTTTCTGGCTCCTCTGGCTCTTCCTGAAAGGTCAGTGGTGTTCATGGGGAATGGGGGCAGCTTTTACCACGTGCCCAGCCTCTGTGCTCCTCTCCTGAAAAAGCTGCGGGGCAGAGAAATGGATGTGTTGATGAAGACCATCACTAGAAGGGCCTTTGTCACTGCTTTGCCTGAGAGGTAAAACACCAGCCACAGCAACGTTTCAGCGCACGTTTATTGCTGCTCATTGTTTCCCTGCAGTGGATCAGAACGAAGGTCCCTATTGCACATAGATTTTTATTTTTGGCATCCTTAAAAAAAAAAAAATTGCACAAGACTTTTTAACCACCTTCCCCTTGCCCCGATAGCTGACTGAATACACAAATGTGAGGTTTTTCACCGACGTGGTGGATGTAGTTTGCCCAGGAGACGTGGTGTGATACTTCCCAGATGTGGTGGGTGTGGGGCTTGTGAGTCAGTACAAACCCCGTGGTGAGCATGGCTTTCACGTTTGCATACAGTGTGAGACACCCTAGACTGGAAAACATGCCTGGATGATCGTTGTAGACACTTTTCTACTGCATGCAACAGAGAGCTATGGCTGGATCTAATTCACCCATTGAAGAGTCCCTCTGGGGTTTGGTCTGTGGGACTGGCTCGGCTGCTGCCCAGTTTCTGTGGCCAGGCAGGAACAATCCACGCTGCACGGTGAGGATTCCAGTACAGTGGGTTTTTACACCTATGGCTGCACAGGGTCAGTGAGAAAACTCCAGCCTGGGAACACCAGGTGAGGCCTGCCTGGGGGTGCTCCATGCCACATTCATGGTCTTCCCCAGTTGTGAGAGGAAACCCCTGGATGCAGGGGCTCTGGTGTGGTCTGGGAGAAGCCTCCTAAGATGTGGACTTCCTTGAAGCCTCACGGACACCGGGAAGGGCTTTGAGTTGTGCACACTCCTGCCATGGCAGGAGATATCTGCCTGGAATGCCCCTGTTCTGCTGCAGGAAAGATCAGCTGGGTGCTACAGCAGGACTGTGCTGTCCCTTGCCCGGGGAGGGCAGGGAGCTGTGCTCTGAGCTAACCTGGGCTCTGCTGTAGCCACTGCCCTGCCCTGCAGTGCCACAGGAGCTGGCTGTCCCCCAGGCAGGGTGCCCCAGGAGAGGAGCTGCGGGCACCCTGTGTGTGTGTGTGTGAACCGAGACCGTGTCCGTGGAGCAGCAGAGGAGGGGAGTTGTGCTGGGCTGCGTGGGGCAGGGGAAGCTGAGGAGGTGTTTCCCAGTGGCTGCAGGATGGCTGACGGGAAGCAGCTGGGCTCAGGTGCCCTCTCAGTAGACCCAGGAGACGGGCACCCACTGTGGAGAGCTGCAGGCCTGCTCGAAGGCTTCCTGCAGCAGCTGGAGGCTCTCTTCCACGCCGTTGTTGACCAGGGACAGGTCAAAGTAGTGTGCGTAGCGGCTCCGGATGCTCTCCGAGTCCTTGCGGAGCTGCTGCAGAGCCTCCGACTGCAAGGAACAAGATGATGCTCAGGAGAGGAACTTCACAGCCCACCCCAACCGGGAAACACCCTCCCAGCACCAAAACAACTCGAGTGGTTGTGAAGTATCAGAGCACAGAGAATCCTTAGAGCTTGTCAGACGGGCCAGGAGCTGTTGAGTGAGCTCTGGGCTTGTGTCTGGGGCTTTTGCTGGACTTCATGTGGTGCTGGGAGCATCAGGTTACCTGCGAGAGTGAGGCCAGACCTGCTGGGTCTCGTATTTACCTTTAAATTGCTCTGTGGCAGCTCCTGGGGAGGAGGTTCACAAGCAGCAGGCTGCTCTGGTGGGCATCGTCACCAGCTCCAGGCCTCAGGCTGGGTTGGAGGTGAGATCCCTGCAGGATGCTCCCTTCCCACTGGCTTTTGACCAGAACAGCACCAGCTGGCAGAGCTTTACCAGTCTCCTTACTGATTTTGGCTGGGTTTTTAGTGCTGTACTTTGACAGTAAAAGCAAAGCTGCCTCTGCCCTCCTGCCAGCTTGTAGGGGCATCCCAGGGCTGCATCCCTGGGCAGCTCTGCCCCCAGCAGCCAGCTCCAGACCATTTCCACATCTTTCCCTAATGGAGCCTGAAAGACAGGCAGCTTCTGTGTCTGGAGGGGAGGAGGGATAGCTTGGGGCGCAGTGCTCACTGAGCTCTGCTCTGTGCAGATATTTATAGACCTAAACGGGTATTATTAGATTATATTAATTATCATACCTATTATATAATTATATCTATTATCAATAGATTAAATAGACTTAAAATATATATTAATAGACCCAAATCAGACCAGGCTTTATGTCCTTCTCTTCCTTTTTTGTTAGACCACCTAGGTATGTATCACAGTACTGACACCCTTAGTGGTCAGCACTAAAAACACATTACAGATGGCACAGTAATATGTGAAATACCACACCCTCCCTCAGGGCACAGCAGGCTTCTCTCTAAGGTGTTCAGTTCAACACTGACAAACTTTAAATACAATTATTACCTTAGGGGTAAAAAAAAAGAAAAATAGTGCTTAGCTACCTTCATCTTGAAAGAGTTACAGAAAATATTCATGTATTCATATAAAATTAATTTTTCCTCTATTGTGGATGAAGCCGGCAGCTGCCGGGGGTGGAGAGGGGAGGGCAAGGAGCGGTTTTTGCTCACGTGAGCCCTGCGGGGTCACATTAAGTCTGCCGCATCCCTCTCCTCGAAGGGAGCCGAGCTGCAGGGTTATATTTAGTGCCTGGCAGCAGGGCTGGCCCTGCCCACTGCAGCAGGATGTGACTCGTCTCTGGATGGAGGCAGCGGTGGGTGACAGAGAGTGGCCCTTCCTCTTCTGAGACCTGTTCCCTTTCCCCCCACTTAATGTGCCTCTAAATAGCTGCACAACGCTTGCTCTGAAGGCTGCATAAATATCCTCTCTGCAAACCATCTGTAGCTTAAGCTTTGCAAACACAAACTTCATAGGTTGGGAGAAGTGACTTTGTTGCCACTGCATCCAGGAGGAACACAGCTCTGGGTCTTCTTGCTGGCCTCTGTCTTCCCATCTCCCTGCCCGGCTGGGGGGCAGGACAGGGTAGGCAGCATCCCTTCCTCCTGGGAAGTGGCAGCCTGTGGCTGCCAGCCCGGTGCTTGGCACCGAGTGTTCAATTTGCGCTATCAGTGCTGCTTCCATCCTCACGTTAAAGGGATCAGCATCCTAATGAGGCGAGGAATGAAAGGATCGGTTGTTTGTGTGTCTATTTGCATAGCTGACGGCAGGATAAGTGGTCCTGGTGCTGGGCTGTGCTCCCCACTGTGATTATGCTGCTGGGATGAGGGTTGCTGAGTTTACAGCTGCAGGAATTGGCAATGCCTGTTTCTCAGGTCCGGGCTGAGTTCTGGACCACCAAAAGCATGATGGGGAGCAGGGGGAGAGCCCTGGGCTGCTGCAGCGGGCTCTGCCACAGGCCAAGAAGCCCAGCCAGAGGAGGACAGGAGGGGATACCCCGCCACTCACCTCCTCTGCCCTGTCTGTTGGGGCAATGAAGACAATGAACGGGGAGAGCTCGGCCGTGCGGACGATCTTGAGGGTCTGTGGAGAGAGGCGTGCAGTTACCAGAGTGTGGCCCTTCCCCAGGCTGGCACCAAGCACAGCTGGCTGGCTGCTGTCCCCCACCCCCCGTGCTGCCCCCAGCCAGGCTGGCACGGTGCCTGGGGCTAAAGGAGACACCCCTCACTGGGGACATGAGCTCACTGGGTGGACTCCTGGAAAAGGGTCCCTGCAACCCACTCCCACAGCGGCCTGGCCGTGGCCTTGCTGTCACAGCCAGCTGTGTGCCGTGACAGGGAGCACCCTCACTGCACCCACGTCTTGGGAGCGGAAATGCCACCCCAGGGCTTGCTGGCTTTTTCCTTTGGGAAGAGAAGGCAGGGACAGTCAGAGCCAGCACCGAGTTCAATTTGTGGCAGCCTCTGTCCACCCACCCCTTCCTCTGCTCCCTACCTGGGGCTCGATGTCCAAAATAGCGACTTTGTCCTGCTGGTGGATCTTGTGCACTGTTTCAAACTTGGTGCCAAACATGTTTCCCTGGTAGCTTCCAAACTCCAAGAACTCATTGGCTGAGATGTCCCGGGTCATCTCCTCGGTGGAGACGAAGTAATAGTCCTTCCCATCCACCTCATTCTTCTTCTGGGGGCGTGTGGTGTCTGGGGAGGGAGGGAAAGGGTGAGTACTGGCCCCCAGAAGGAGAGGGGAACAGAGTGGACCAGGCATCGAGACTAAGCTGTTCTAATCCCCTGGTAACTGCTTCCTGCTTTGGACAAGTAGGGCCCCCAGCCAGCTGGGGACAGGCACTGGATGAGAAGAGTGAGGTGTCCATGCGTAGGTGGCAGCAGCCCTGCAGCCTCTGTGGGTAAAGGTGGGTCCGTGTGGGGCAGCAGGCAGGGAGGCCCTGCCTGTGGGGACCTCTGACTTCTGGGGCTTGGTGGTGCTGGAGGAGCATCTCCCCACCTCCCACCTGCTGTCAGAAGGTGCTGGATCAAAGAGGTGAAAGGAAATGCATCCCGTGCTGTGCCCTCCACCCTGGCTGGATACTTACATGGAGGTGGGTACATGAACTTCTCTGGGTTGTTGCTGAGCAGAGCATTCTTGATGTGGCTACGGCCCACACCACTGGCCCCTGGAGAGAGAGAGAGATGGACACTAGAGCTGGGCTCAGAGCAGCCTGTTGGGAGATGCTGGGGCCCCTCCACAGCTCTGGGTCTAATGGAAGGTGCAGAGCTCGGCCAAGGCCCTGCCAAAGATGCACTTTCTGGGCTGGTCTGTGGTGTCATCCAGCCCTGGAAGAGGCTCTCCATGCCCTGGGGATGCTTACCTCTAGCCCCAGCTGGAGCCAGGACTGCTGCCTGCAGAGCAGCCAGCCTGGCTGGACTTGGTGGGCTGCCCATGCCTGTGGGGCTCACCACCAAGTGCTCAGTCCCGACAACATGGGAGTGCTTGCTTTGGTGCAACTGCACACACCAGAGCTGCTTTTTACAGAGATTATCCATGAAGATACTCAGGGGCTGCAAATGCCTGAATTAACTCTACCCCAGGACTGCAGTGCAGATGCCAGACCATGCACAATGCTGCATGGAGGGGGTCAGCCTGTGGGATGACTGCTGCAGGCTGAAGAAATGCTCCCCAGACCTTACTAGGTCTTGAAGGGCCGCACTGCCCCAGCCCCTGTGCAGTCCTGGTTCCCACCACACAGGCCCTGTGTGCAGAGGATGCCTGGCACAGCACCTACCGATGAGCACCAGAGTCTTCCTCTTGAAGGCAGGCAGCCTCACCACCTCCTCATAGGAAACGACATCCAGCTGGTCAAAAACTGGGGTGGAGGAGAAACAAGACGTGGAGGGGTCAGAGTTGGCTTGGCCACACCAGCACAACCACGTGTGTGTGTCAGACCAAAGCCAGGTCCTTGGGCAGAATGGACAGGAGTGGTCAGGACTGGGCTAGGAGCTCATCCACGTTTGGCTGCTTGGGGAAGAGAGCAGCAGCAACATCAAACAGCATGTGAGGGGCAGAGTGGGTGCTGGGGAGCTGCCAAAGAAGCTTTTTTATGCTTTTGCTCAGTAATTCTGCTCAGGACAGTAGGAACTGGGAGCTGGGGTGGAGAGGCAGCAGGATGCTGCAGGGAGCTTGTTGCTGGGGGAGCTTTATATATCTGGGTGATTTACAGCCTTGTTTGTTGCTGGCTGGAGCTGCAGGCTGGGCCAGAAGCCAGCAGTCCCCGGGCACCCCTCTTTGCTCAGTTTAGCATGCGATGTTTGCACGGGTGGCTGAGGGGCAGCTCCCTGCCCCACCAGGGAAAGGAGTTGGCAGCTGTGGGAGCAGTTCAGGCTGCTGAGCAGCAGCACTGCCACTGCCTGCCCTATGTTCAGCAGCCTGTGGGGTTTGAGGGTGGGGAGCCTGACCTCACAGGGCTGGGAATGCGAGGGATTATCACCAAGGGGAGAGCACAGGAACTCTGTGCTGAGCCAGCCCTGGCCTCATGCACTACCTGGGGACAAAGCTGTGGCCACATGAGGGGTGTGAAGACTGGAGAAGGGACTCAAAAGAAGTGACAGCTATGGGATATCCCGAGTTTCCACTGCTGACACAGCTGGGCCCTTTGGTTGACTCCCATGGAGGACAGACCCAGCCCTGCCCAGAGGCAGGAGAGATGGCCAGGGCAGGGGATGGAGCCCACTGGCCTGCTCTCACTTACTTGAGCTGTGCTTGGCCAGGTATTTGTCTTTGCACTTCTTCTTCTTGCCGAAGGGGCTGCAGCTCGGGGATTCACTCTGGGTGGGCTGGGTGACGCTCGCCACACGCCTGCCAAGAGAGGAGGACACCACCATGGCCCAGCTGTCACCCCAAGCCCTGGGACAGCAGCAGGATTGTCCCTCAGACGTGCAAGAGCAACAGGATGGCTGATGGGACAGAAAAGGCTCACCCTGCAGCACATGAAGGGGACATTTGCCTTCTTGTCCCAGCAGTGACACTGGTGTTACCCAACACAAACTCCTGATAGCACATGGTCACTGCTCCCACCTCCACTCCCAGATCCAGCCCTTCTGGCCAAATCCAAGGACCTACCACTCCTGCAGCTCTGGAGAAGGGATGAGTCCTGCTGACTCAGTGGAGGAGCCCTCCACCCGACCCTGCCACCAGTTGCTGTCGTCCTTGTTTATGATCTGAATCACATCACCAATCTGAAACTTCAGTCCCGCTTCCTTGCAGGGGATCAGGTTGTCTTTCTTGGGGTCGTAGTCAAACTGTGCCCTCATGAACATCTGCAAAAGAGAGAGCAGACCAGAGTCAGCAAGGCCATGCAGGGCAGCCGGGTTTGGCCCCCACACTGGATTCCCCAGCAGTGACTGCAGAGGTGGCTCCAGGCACACAGCCCCTGCTCCTTTCCAGGCCCCACAAGGCTGCGTGGGGAGAAAGGAGATGCACGAAGCTTAGGGGGAAAGTCTTGGGCATGGAATTGTAGTGAGATGTGCTGGTGAGCGGATGAGGGAAGGAGGATGGCATCTTGGCCTTACTGGGAGCTGGTGACAGGGCTGCTGCCTCTAGGCACACACACACCCATAGCTGCTGTTCAAACCCTGCCACGGAGCCTCCCCGCAGTGCCCTGGGTGCTGCACAGTGCTGGTAAGTTCAGCCAGCCACAGAGGAGTCCCACCAACATGGTGCACAGCTGGGGTCTGCAGTGGGGTGAGCACAGAGGTGATGTCCCAACAGGGACCCCAGGGAAGGCCATGGCTCAATCTCAGCTACTCTGTGCTGCCTTTCCCCTGAACTGGGCACTCCCTGCATGGCACGAGGCCTTCAGGGAGCCAAGGATGCAGTGCTGGATCCACCCCTGCCTTGGTCTGTCCTGGTCCCTTCGGCATCAGCTACTCTCACGAGGTTACAATTCATCACAGCTGCAACTGGAAACGAGCTGCTGCTGCTTCCCCGGCCACTGGGAGGCCACTCCCGAGGCTGGAAAAGCCCTGAAGACCAAGAAGGTGTGAGAAAATTTGCTTTCCCTGTCCCTTCTGCTCGCTCAGCTCTTTGAGAGGGAGTCTACAGCACCCACTCCCAGCAGGACCCTGTCAGGACTAGAGCAGAGGCAAAGCCAGGCAGAGCACAGAGGATCAGGAGCAAAAGGCAGAGTTTAGTTTCCCCTGAGCATGACCCTAGCAAGTTAGTTACCCTAGGAACACAGCATGCAGCAAGGGGGCAAAGGGTTTCACATGGGGTGATGCCTCTCCTGCCCTCAGATGTGACAGGCAGGGCCTGGAAACTCATCCTCCCTGGGTAGAGTAGATCATGCTGTCCTTGTTCCACATTAAAACGATTTCCCACAGTATGTCCTCCCTCAGCTGTGCTGCTGGAGGTGATGCCATGATGGTTTTTTTTGCTTTTTATATATACCCCTCTTACATACCCTTTTATACAGCTTTTATGTATCCTCAGTGCTTTTAGCCCACATACTTGTAATTCCCTAAGTCTGATAACTAGCTCAGACCCAAAGTTCTGTTAAGCCAAGACACCAAACACCTTGGAAGCCTCGCAGCTGGGGGTCAGAGAGCCCCAGACACCAAGGTCCTCTCCAGA
>WEIT01040933.1:2637-15894 GCA_013389985.1 Dryoscopus gambensis
AAGTATAACCATTTCTCTAATAATCAGTTTTCCTTACAATTTCAAAAAGAGAGGCATGGTAGGATATGAGTCTTTTTTCTGACACCTTTAAGGTTACAAGAGTACTGTAGAGCTTATATGTGAACAGTCAGGCAATAACTTTCATACTAGGAGACAACACTCAAAACTACATAGCAGAGTTCCTAATTTTTGTAGGATAGTTGTGCGCTGAAAATGGTTTCTTCTTTNNCAGCCCTGTCACACGGTTTCCGCTTGTTTTCCTAGTAGGCAAAGTCGATAGACAAATGTGAAAGGCAATCTTGTGTATGCTGGTGGCCAAATCCAATAGAATTCTGTGGAAACAATATATGCATGTTCTCATACTAGACTAGAAAATGTTCTCTGTATCTGACCTTGATTTTCAGTTTCTGATTGACCTCTTCAAATCTGGCTCACTTATCTCAACACACAGTTACAATTAATCTAAATGAGAAATTGTACCTGTATCATTTCCAGTACACTAACCCTTATCTACTGCTGAGTATGATGAAAAGGAAGCTATATTTTTGCAAAGTGTAGGTGTGATAATGAACAAAACTAACTACTTTTCACACACTTCATCTCTTCTAAAAATTCTGGCAATTAATTCAGATATTACTCACACTGCTTACTCAGAAACTCGGAGTGATGACTTCCTAATCAAAAATTTAATACAAAATAATTACCAAAAAAAAAAATCTACCCTCATTTTTCAGGGGAAAACACCAGAATTTGTCTCTCTTATTTCTACTGATAGGAATCACACTGAAAATCATCACTTTGAAAAGCAGGGTTGTATGATTTAAACAGTAAAATTTCCAAAAAAGAAAGATTTTCAGACTTTGGCTCTGATTTAAGTTTCCTCAAAATTCAGAAATATTGAGATACAGAGGTTTGATTCCTGTTTATCTCTAATTGAAAACAGAATGAAAATTTCCCAATATTTCCATCAGGCAAATTCACTTTATCATGAACATTGAAAACAGTCTCAAAATCAGGAAGATGACACACAATAACACCAAATTAAACTGAAATGGATTAAAAGTTCACTTTACATAAACAGCCAAAGTTCCTGAAAATTATCCAAATTCAGATCAGCAAAATAGGAGCTGATGCCTCATGAGCTCAGTCTTTCAGCTTGTTTCTGCCTGGCTGAGTATGAGGAAGAAAAAAGTCAAAGCAAAGAGAAAGAAAAAAGAAATCTAACAGATATGTGGCAACATAATTACTGAATTAGAACTATTCTGTCTATCTTTCCTTATGATCATATTTATAAAGTTAGTATTTTAAACAATTGCTTTTTCACAAGAAGTGAAGAAGTCAGAGAGTAACTTAATGAATACTACAAACTGCATGGAAAAGACTGGTAAGCAGGGCAGTTTGGAGTCTCTATGAAGAGGTTCAGATTCTCCTTTCTCTCAAAAAGTTGACCTCAAGGTCATGCCCTTTCTTAAGCTATAGTGGAACCCCATCAAATATGAATGTTGTACTGTATCCCATCCTTTCTCCAGTCCCATCAATGCCATGAGTCTGGTTCAATCTCCTGCACTCAGTGGACAGGTCACGTGCTAAGAGGCATTCCTCCGTTATTTCCAAGGAGGGAAGCCACAACACTTTTATACAAGCATCAAGACAAAAATGGGAATCAAGATCTCATACATATAAACAAGACACAAGTCTACTCTTCTGTACATTTTGTGGACTATCTAAGAAATTGCCCCTTTTTTTGCTTATATCCTGCATGATATCTATCCCAAGGCTTATAATGCAGAGCTCTGTGATGGAAATACAAAGTCTGGTATGAATGAGGTATGAATGAAGTATCAATCAAAAGATCTGTGTGGGAAAGCACCAGAAGAAACTACAGCGAATGACATATATTGATATCCAAGGTGGTGCCTGACATTGGTCAGACCAATAAACCTGGAGGAACATGGTTATTTCCGTGAAGACATGAAGGCCTCTGCTTCAGTGGGGCCACGGCACAAATGAGTTACCATTGGGAGACCTGCGCAGTGAGAGCAGGAGGGAGGACATGAGGTTACAGCCTTTCATCTATGCCACTCTTCTTCCTGCTGTCCCAAGAAGAAGCCACGAAGCCATAAAGATACCCAAAACTTGAGAATACAAACAATAGCAACGTTGATTAAGACATGGGGATATTGAAATGAACTTCAACAAAGGACCACCAAGATATTCAGTGTGGGAACACTTGCCCTCTGAGGAGAGGCTGAGCAAGCTGAGCTGCTGCAGCCTGGAGAGGGCATGGTTTTGGGATGGGCATCCTCCAATGCCTGCAGGGACATTACCAAGAGAGTGAAACCAGACTTTTCACAGGGTTGAACAGCTGGAGGATGAGAGAGCAGGCATGAACTGAAGCTAAATATGTTCAGGCTAGATATAAGAATAAGCTTTTTCCCCATGAAGAGAGTCAGACATTGGAACAGGCTGCCAAAGGGTGTTGTGGCAAATCCGCGTCTCACAGACTTACACAGCTGCAGGTTCCTTAGACGGTCTCAAACTTGATCTCCTACAGTGGGAGTGGTTCTCCATCCTACCAGTCCCTGCTTTTGCTTCTGCAACTTGGATGATGTGGCTGAAGCACTTGCTGGTGAAGATCAAGGGAAAAAAGCCACTGAGTACCTCAGCCTTCTCCATATCCCAGGTAACACATCTCCTGTTTCCTTCTGGAGAAGGGCTAATCTTTTTTTTAGCACTGATTTACCTATAGAAGCTTTAGTGTTAGCCTTGATGTCCCTGGCCAGATATAATTCTATCAGAGCTTTAACTTTCCTAGCCTGATTCCTGACTTCTTGGACAATTGCTCTGTATTTCTCCCAAGATACAGGTCCTTGCTTCCACCTTCTGTAGGCTTGAATTTGTCCAAAATCTCGTTGTTCATCCATGCAGGCATCCTGACTTCATCTTTGTTGTGCTGTGCCACTCCTGGGCTTGGAGGAGGGGACACTTGAATATTTATCAGCTTCTTAGGGCCCCTCTTCCCTCCAGGGCTCTATCCCATCCCACTTATGAAGTGGATCACCAAAGAGGCCAAAGGCTGCTCTGCTGAAGTCCAGGGTAGTGACCTTGTTGTGCACCCTTGTTGTTACCCTAAGGATCTTGAACACCACCATTTCGTTGTCAATGCAGCCCAGGCTGCCCTTGACCTTCACATTCCCCACCAGCTCCTCCTTGATGGTGAGAACAAGGTCCAGCATAGCACCTCCCCTTGCTGGTTCCTCTATCCCTTGGAGAAGGAAGTCACCATCAATGCATTCCAGGAACCTCCTGTGTTGTTCCTCGAAAAGATATTGGGTGGCTGAAGTCCCCCATGAGGCTCTGGGCTTGTGAACATGAGGCTGCTCCCATCTGTTTCTATAGAGCCTCATCTATTTGGTCTTCCTGGTTGTGTGATCTATAGCAGATCCCACTATAATGTCATCTGTGCTTGCTTTTCCTTTAATCCTGGCCCACATATTCTCTTCATCCATTCCCAAATGGAGCTCCATGCACTCCAGCTGATCATTGACATAAAGGGTGGCATATCTTCTTACCTCCCCTGCCTGCCCTTCCTAAAGAGTCTGTATCCTTCCATTCCTACCAGAGGAGACATCCTACCATGTCTCCAGGTTGCTAACAAGGTCAGCATTTGAAATCTTACGTAATTTTAGCCCATATGGAAAAATAGCAAACAATACTCTTGTCCAGTTTTAAAACAGCAAAATTGAATAAAAAGAGAAAGGAATCATCACCGCTTTTCTGAGAAACTGAAACTGTAAAGGAATATACAAAAAGACCACCCTGTTCTGAAGATCTTCTAATACCAGACATAATTAAAGTGAGGCAAAAGAAAAGCTAAAAGTTAAAATAATTTGTCCAAACTTGCCTGTACTTCAATTTACTGAAAACATCTCCATAGTTTAAAGATAAGGAGTTGTAAGAACTGTGATGGAACAGAAGTAAGTTTTAGAAGATGATGGCTGGGTGAACTGGTTCTGGGAGCCTAAGAATATACATGGACCTGGCCTGGCATCGTGAGAAGCATGTGACACACTGTATCAGGCAGCAAACACCAGAGTGTTCATTAACAAAAATTCTGCTTTTAAACACACTTGCTGAGACGCCTTTTGAACATGTCTGAACAAACTTTGACTGAGGAAGCTAATCTTGGCCTTAAACATTTTCTGAAATCAAGACAGTGAAAGATTTGAAATGTACATAACTTGGAAATTACAGGAATGGATGGAACAGAAATGTGCAGGAGCAAAAGCAGATGAATATCAGAGACTAACTGAGCTTGGCAGAACAGATCCTTAAAAAGGAGAATTGTACCGACAATATCCCTAATTTCCAAAGGGTGTGTGTTTAACAGTTTATGCCTTTCATACATATACTGAAGATTCAAAACATGAATACCAAACATAAAGTCTGGTGATGTTTTGTATTTCGGGTTGTGAATGAGCACATTTTTCAACAGTGTTTTAGAAACTTTTAGTAGGTGTCTTTTTCTAAAATGAATGGGAAAGTAAAAAAAAATAACCATTTACTGAATGATCCTTTTGGAGAACAGATGAGATCTATAGCAGTGATTTTTATCTGCAGTGTAATTTATTTTATTTCCAATTTTATTTGAGTGCTTTAATGAAGAGAATGACTTAACCAGAAAAATGACGGAAAGAAAATTAAAGCCAAGTTCTAGATGTGTAATAGCTTGTTTTCCAACAGCCTGCTTTTGAAGCAGATCAGCTTATGAAAAGATTTAATATTCTTTAAGAAAATAACTGAAAGTGTTGTCAACACCTTCCATTTCTAGTTGACGGGTTTGAGACCGATGAGAAGTAAAAACCATTCAAATACTCATGGCAGAAGACAGCAAATATGATGACAAGATGGAGAGCTATATTAAGCAACACAGGGGAAGTAACCTGTGGTAAGACGGGAAACAAATATGGCTATCTCCAAAACAGGTGAGTGGGATGAACAGAAACTAGATCACAGACACTAGAAATATAAATGAGTAAAAGTGTTGCACTACTACTATAATATAGAAGGAAACCAATCCAGCTATGAAGCAAAATTTTTTTTATGTTGTAAAACCCTATGAAAACAGGTGAGATTAATAATATAGATAAACTAAAGCCTCATCATCAATATCCTATACAGCTACCTTTCAGAGCTTTTTTTTTAATTCAAGGTTTTAGCGCCCCTGACTGTTGCAGTGCATTTTCCGCAGTTTTCCTGGGGACAGCTTGGCCCGTAGAAGAAATTAGGAAAGGCTCATCTTGTGAATATTTCAGCAGATCTTTTTTAGCAGCCACATGGCAAGGAGCCAGCACCCAGACTGAGCAACCATCCCAGAACCCAGCATACCCTGGGCCCACGGAACAGCCTGGGACCAATTGCAGACCACAGTCGGGGCACATGTGACCGGGGCAGGGAGGCCCTGTGCCATGTCCTGCCACCCCAGGGGAGTGGGGGGCAGAACCCTCAACACCTGACTATAAAAAAGGGGGGGGAGGGGGAAGCCCCAAGGAGAAGAAAAAACCCCAACTTTATCAAGTCTTTCTCACTCTGCACAAGCTGTTAGAGAGTTGTAGGTGTTCCCAGGTAAAGAGAAGATGCAATGCCAAAACCCCTGATATTCACAGATAGGGGCTTTTCCCACATGGGCTTTGCATTGCAGTTGCTCTTTTCATATAGAGGAGAGGAGGGTGATCACTTTTGCCCTCTCAAAATGTGTGCCAGGACATTAATTTTGTCCCCTGCCACTATTTAGTTCTGGAACCAAAAAACTGTGTTCCCTATTTCCTCTAATCCCGTTGTGATTAAATATTATCTGCTAAAATCACATTTTTCAATACAGTCTAAAAATGCATAAATGCAGTAGCCCAGACAAGAGGGGAAAACTTAAAGGTCTATCAGGAAAATGCAAGTTATGAAAGTCAAAGCTCTTAGATGAAGTGAGATGAAGGTGAAGTTGAAGAAAGACGAAGATGAAGAAGAAAAGCAGGTGAAATATAAAAAAATGGTTCCTTGGAAGGGGAATATAATGTTTTGTTTATTTGAAAATCTGGTTTTAAAGGGCTGGTAAAAGAAAGATTTAAAAATTTTAGGGAACTTTTTTATTAGCTAAGATTAATTTCATGTTGAGTTTTTGTACATTTAGATATTTCTAAAAAATTGCAGCTCTATATAGAAGTATGTAATAAGTATAACTAAATAAAATGTAACTGTAACTAAAGCACCTATGAATACATAAACATTGAGAGTCATCTTTGGAAAACAAAATATATCTGTATATGGTTTACTGCAATATAGCAATGTATAAATGTGTAAAATAATTGGAAATATGAACTTATATCCTAGAATCATATTTTTAGGTGATAGACTTATAGAATCTTTGAGTCTGATTAATTACTTCAGGAGATCACTTAATTTAACACCCCTGCTCAGAGTAGTGTCAGCTAGAGCAGGGTGCTCATGGACAGTCCCCAGATGGCTTCTGAATACCTTTACAATCAACCTATTCCTGTGTTCAACCACCCACACAGGAAAAGCTTTTTATTTAATTTAAAAGTAGTTTCTTGGTTTTTTCATCTGTGCCAAAGTACCTCTTGTCCTGTCACAAAGCATCACTGAAAAGAGCTTGGCTCCACTGTCAGCCCAACTCCATTCCCTGATAGGTCTTTATACACATTGGTAAGATCCCCTGAGCCTTCTTTCCTCAATGCTGTACAGTCTCAGTTCCTTCAGCCTCTCCTCATACGACAGATGTTCCCATCCCTTGCTCACCCTTGAGCATAACAAATATGTGTGATTTTACTTCTGCTGAAGCAAAGTTAGACCAAAGCTTCATGCTCTTAAAATACAGCCATGTCTTCCTCCAAGCAAGCAAAGAGTATGACCTTACACTGTCATCAGTGACAGCACTTCTGGGAATAAACCACAGTTCTTCTCAGTGGAGTGTTTTACTTCAGAGACCAGTCATATTCTGCTGTCTTTCATCATCTTCTTTCAAATTGTGACTTGGCTAATTTCTAGAAGAAAATTTTAGTGACTTGGATTGACTGTTGCAATGGAAGAGATTCTTCCATGTTTAATGCAGATGCAATTGGGGGTTTTGGTTTTATTTAATTGTCTTAATTAATAGTAAAGAATTAGAGGAATTCAGAGGTAAGAGGGCACTTGGGGAAAGTTCCTTACATCTCCATGATTTGTTTTGTGAATGCTCATGTCTAATGCATTCCTATATAGTGGCATGAGGGGTGGACTCTACTTCACGTGCACTGTGGGCAGCCTTGCTATGGGGAATAGAGTAATGGGTGATGAGTCTGGAGGGCCCCTTAGGCCAACTAGGCTCCAGGGAACTGAAGTTGCAGATGTCTCATCCAGTCACTGATTCATGGATGTGACAGCAGGAACCACCACAGTCTTACACAACATAAGTAAGAAAGTTCTGAGCATATTCAGCACTGCAAGCTCCACAGAGAACTGAAAAACAAAGATATTTCTTCTGTGAGCTTCAAAAAGTCTCTGGCAGGAGGTAAGCAATCACCAGGAGCACACTCACACTCATTACAGCATTTCTACCTGAAACTTTATATGCCAAGGATGTTTGAGGTGTCTCCACACATTATGACAGGGTTTCCAAAAAACACTACTAAGTTTAAGTCTCCTGATATATTGCTTAACAGAACTCCAGGCATGGAAAAAGACTTCCTCATGAGGGGAAGACGAGGGGCAGACACTGATCTCTTCTCTGTCTGGTGACCAGTGACAGGATCTGAGGCAATCGCCTGAAGCTGTGTCAGGGGAGACTTAGGTTGGATATTAGGAAAAGGTTCCTCACTCAGAGGGTGGCTGGGCACTGGAACAGCTTCCCAAGGAAGTGGTCACAGCCTCAAGCCTGACAGAGCTCAAGAAGTGTTTGGACAACGCTCTCAGGCACATGGTGTGACTCTTGGAGATGATGCTGTGCAGGGCCAGGAGCTGGACTTGATGATTCTTGTGGTCCCCTCTAACTAAGCATATGCTGTTATTCTGTGATTCTGAATTATTTTATTGAGGGATGGTTATTATGGCCCAAAATTCATCTGCAAAATGGGGACAACAGTAGGTTGCAATTAAATACAAAATCTCTCAATAACATCCTGCTTTCAGGACCAGAATGTCTGTTCTTCAGAGTGACAGTACAGGGCACAGACTGCCTGCTTAGTGGAAGTCTGCTTAAAGCATTCACAAAACCCTGGCATTGGAGCTACGATCAGCTAAGGCACTAGAGAATTTCTTGGGCCAATCTCTAAGTGCTGCAACACTGACCACTTAAATCTCTGTGGAGAAAACAGCAAATAGACAGCCAAAATACTGCTCCCAGTCTTCCTCTCCCTCCCCTCCCCAAGACTCTGGGAGACATTTTGGTGAGAAATGTCATGTGGGACATAGAACCTCTTTAATTAAAGATGACAATTCAAGTGAGGCAGAATGGGATATTATATTGCCCAGCTTGCCATTTATAATCTTGAGTAGGTCAGTCATAATCAGAGCTGTGTATTAGAGAACTGGGGGGGGGGGGGGGGGGGGTTTCATTTTTTTTTTTNCAATATTTAGTATTGGATTGAAGAGTGGGTTTAAAGTAAGGTTTTCTTTATTAGATTTTGCCTTTCATATTAATTCCCATCAGTTGCAGTGACAGTTGCATGCAAGAGCACATTTGATCAGCTACAGACTTCCTCATTGCTGAGGTAAGCCAGAAAACCCTCCTGACTGCAGCAGAAATGTTAGTAATAATCCTAGAGAAATCATGTGTTGCCAGGACTTAATGGCTGGCTCTCTGATTAACAACCTGAGGTAAACAGAGGGCAGTTAATAACATAAACCACTGTGGACTGTAATATCAATAATGCCATGAAATGACCAACTTTCGAAGGATTATTGCTGATATAAAGTATATTCAACAACTTATACTAGCAATGTTATATATTTAAAGGAAGAAGGATGGACTGGATACAACATCAGTTGTTCCACACCATTAACAACACCATTTTCCCTTCCAGAATGCAGCTCTTTTGGTTATGTTTACAATTTTACTTTTGGATCGATGCAAACTTCATAGGGCAGGATTCTTTCTCTGCTTCTCTCACAGCAGTAAGAAATGCCAGCACAGTCAATATACAGAATTGCCTGGCTCAGCACCAGAGGAGATAGTGCTAATCAAAGTAACAGCAGCAGAACTTGAACCAGCCCTTAGAAGGAGAAGGTATTACAGACTAATTCATTAATCTGTTAAGCCTCTGTGTCAGCGAGAAGTATTCTCTTTAGCCGAGTGTCCTTAATAGGATATATCAGGCTCTGACCTGAGGCAGATCAGTTTTTAAGTCCAGCAAAAACTCCTAGGACAGGGATCTGAAACATAATAAAACCATTTGCTATAAAAATAAGCATCTGGGCATCATCTAAATGATCACTACTGCTGAATGAGCTACAATTGAGCTATGTCTCAGCAACTACAAAATATGCCAATTTTTTGCATTTGGATAAATGATCACTAGAAAAACAGAAAAATAAAAAATTATATAACAGCAATTGCCTACTATTATTAGACACACACAAAATACATTGTGCAGTCTCTGCTAATAATCATGAAGCTCATCTCTCCATACCCATAGCAGGAGTGACGATGCCAGGAAGCAGCATGTTCTGGGAAGTACACTCAGTGGTGAGACGCTCTGCAAGGCACGGGACAGTTAACCTATTCACCAGCATTCCCAGTTTTATAATACAATAATATTAACAAGATTCTTCAAATGCTTAAGGATTCAAACAGAGTGAGAACAGTCAGATTTCACTGAGGAGCCAAGAAGGAACAGGCATTTTGTCCCAGTCCTCGCATTCCGAGATAGAAAAGCACAGACTGCAAAGCCAAAATTTTGCCTCAGTGTCAAGTAAAATAGTTCAGATGAGAATTTAAAGGAAAAGCGGGGGTAGTTCATTATTTTATTTTAGTTCTGCTTATAAACCATGAGAACCTCTAGAAAAATGGATAAAACATTCCTCATGCTTTTAAGATAAACAAAAGAACCCCTGCCTCTGTCTGACACCAGTGGTGGAAAGTTTACACAAAAGGATTTTGTTCCATAAAGTTTTCAATAACAAACACCCCCCACCAAAACAAACAAACAAAAAAGATTATCTTTTGGAATCTGGAAAACAAATTTGCATACGGCTGAAAGAGGAGAATAACAACTAGTATTCCAAACTGCATTCAGCAACTAGAAAAACATTGTTTTCCAAAATTTGCTGTAGGAGAAAACAGAGAAATTACTGGAATGGCAGTAGCAGGAAGAGAGAGAGGGAACCCTTCTAACAAAGAGAAGCTACCATTGGTTGATTATTTTGGGGTTTTTAGTGCCTTGGCGGGGTGGGGGGGAGGTTAGTAGTTTGGGGTTTTTTCCAAGGTATTTGAATTGAAAAATGAGGTAGAAAAAACCCCCACATTTTCCACTTCGGTACTTTCAATGAGAAAACTGAACATTTAGGTTCTGAATGAAAACTTTTATAAAGCAAAATTTAAACAAATTGATGTTTCCTTTTGTACTGAATTATTCTGAAAGAGAAGGAGCATAATTTCTCAAGCAGATCTACTGACAATTAAATTCTTCAGGATTTCACAACATTGTTTCCTACTGTGTTTCCTCCAACTCCAGAGAAAAAAAAATGCAAAGATTTGCAAAGCATTAACATAATGGCAGGAGGATGATTTATTGTACCACGCATGATTTAGAGTACCATGTTTACTCCAAGCTGGTAGCACATCTGCAATGGCATTACATGACTTTTCTCAATAACAGAAAACAGTGGTAGGAAGCAATTATATAGAAAGGCCCACTAATATTAGTCATGTAGGCTTTTAAACTAGGAGGCATTAGTTCCTATATAAAAGTTAAATCCAATCATGCAGATCATGTAATTACTGTAACTACTAATTTTTCAAATCTTGTTAGGTATAATGATTATTGATACTTTCTAGGCAAACAGCAGGGATGCTAACAGCAGTGGCAGCTTCACATTATTTGCTAAATTCAAAACTGAGCCAAATATTACCCCTTTCCTTTCACCACTGTTTACCTGATGAGTCTGAACCTAACCAGCTCCTCCCTCCTTGATGCACACCAGGAATGGTTAAAGAGAAAACAAAAAGCGTCACTCAAAAATGTGCCTTACTGAGCTTCTTGTGGCTTCTGTTGCCAAGGAAACTCGAGCAAATTCCTCTAAGATAATACCCTGAACTGCTTAAGCCAGCCAGGCTTCAACCTGATATCAGGAAAGGGAACAAAGACTGAAAACAAACAGGACAACATGGTTGGCTCATTGCGGGGAGAGAGAAAAATAAACTACAGGGTAAAGCATCTGCTAGGAAAGACTATATTTCATTTAGGTCAAATCAAGGCTTTTCAATCTCTCTCTATTTTTCCTCCAATGGCGGAACCCGTTACTTCAGACAAATGGAAGAGAGAATAGGTCTCTTGTTTCAGTTATGAGTTTATGGTGTTACAAATCATCTGTCTTTTGGAAAACTGCCTATTAGTGTTCTCTGATCCTTCATGAAAAGGAAGCTGATTAAAATTATTAACAAAATTATCTCCCACTCTTCATTTTGAAGTGTGATCCTGGCTCAGAGAGGAACAATATCAGCAATTATCACTGGTTTAATCAGATGGCTTTTGTATAATTTTCTCTCTTCTTCTTCCCTCCTCACTTTCCTATTTTCTTTTCTGCTTTGTCTGATTCTAAATCTCAATGGTTTCATTAAATGTTTAGGGCCAAATTTTGGCACTCTGCAAAGCTGGCAAGAAAACAGGCATATATTAATGTTGCAAAAGCATCTTTATTGCAAGCCCAGGTCTCGGCCAGCCCAGACTCTGCACACTTCATATCCCTCCTCCACTGCATCATTCCCTAAAGGGGTCATTTGTTCCAGAAGCAAAAGTTTATGCATGGGCTGGGGCGCTGAGAGCCTTGTGTGCATTGTTTACAGACTTCGATGATCTGATCTTCGGGACCCACCCTTTCTATCCTCATCATCATTGTATGGAAGCACTCAACTGCCCTGGAATGCAGCTCAGTGGACACACCACAGCCACATGAAACACCATACCTGAGCTGAGCTTTCAGTCTGAGGAGAAGGAAGGCCAAGGTAGACAAATAACCTGAGATCAAACCACTGGCACTTGCAAAGGGGCAGGAGGAAGGTTCCGATCATCAGACGTGGCTCCCAAGAGCTCTCATACCATGGTAAATCAGGTTTGCACAGTTTTCAAAGCATTCTTTCTGATGTAATAGAAAACCAAATAAAGGCAATCCAGTCTCAAATCAATAGGAGAAACCTTTTGAACTGATGCCTTTTTCTGTCGAGCTCACAGACAGAGTCTGCAAAGCATGGAGTCATTACAAGATGGAAAGTAGTCAAGGATAATTTAGCTTCTACTTTGAATAATAATTAAATAAGAATGACCAAGTCTATGAAAATATGTTTACAATACACTTTTTTAATAGATCTCTCTATGATCCTCTGGTACTGTGGCAGAGGACTTCTGAGAAGCTAGAAAATGAGGGGTGAATCACAGTTTGGAAGGGACACTGTAAGACAGCCCGGAACTGAACTGAAGAACTGCTGAGGCTTTCCCAGCTGTCTTAAATAGTCCTTTGCCTTGTTGAAGCTGCAGTCCAGACTTGGCATTTTACACCCTTGCTTTAATGTTATTTAAATAAATACAGAAAGTTATTTTTCCCCTCTGTAAGTTTCCTTAAGGTTTTTTAGATAGAAGATAAGAGGAAAATGAGCAAGAATGTGAAAGAAACAGTGTCAGAGGAGTGTGTGAGAGTTGGCAAGAAATCTTTGGTGCTATTGTGATTGACCAGCTAAGAATGCAGCAAGAGCCAAACAGCCCTCTCTGTGCATTATTTCTGCACAGGGTATATGTGAGATTGTATTTATGGAATTTTTGCCTGATCCTTCCATTGGGAAGATGGGATTTGCTCTCCACATGGATAGGGAGGAAAGCTCATATGTCCAAACCTTCAGTTCCTGGCAAACTTGAGCAGAGTCAGAGCCGCCTATGCATTTTTAAATACATCATGGCTAATGCAAAACTCCATCTGTATGAGTGACAAAGGTACACTTTAAACATTCAATTGTCAGCAGATTTTGAAGTACTGGAAGTTGTTGCGGTGCGATATCTG
>WEIT01040934.1:10451-30884 GCA_013389985.1 Dryoscopus gambensis
TCTGCCTTTGAAATTATCAGTACCATAGCTGAAATTTGACCTAAAGCACAGAGGAAGCCTGTTTACTTGGTATAGAGGTATTTTTTTTTTAAAATGTTAAAAATTCATAATGTACAAAAAGTTCTGTGGAGATTCTACGGTTGTGTACTACTGTCCTATAATTCACCAAAAGGTTTGTCAAGCATTGGAACAGGCTGCCCAGGGAAGTGGTGGAGTCATCATCCCTGGAGGTATTTAAAAGACACATGGTTCTTTGGGACATGGTTTAGAGTTGGACTTGGCAGTGCTGGGTTAATTGTTGACTCAAGGATCATTAAGGTGTTTTCCAAATTATTTGATTCTATGATTCTAATAAGAATCTGCAGTTTATTACAACATAATAGAAAATGTAGGCAATTCCATTAGGCCTACCAAAACTATCCTACTTGGAGCAAAATCTCTAATAATGAAATTCATGCACACTGTGTGTGGCAACAAGATGCTGGAGTCTGGCGTGAAGGTTGTATTTAATTTTCTCCTGATTTTCAGATCCTACTTCTTGTACTGTTCAAAGCCTTTAAAATTAATCCAGACAGAATATTTTTATTGTGAGAGCAGACCAATTAATTGTATGGACCAGTTTCTTCTCTACAAGGCTTTTGAGGCAAATGGAAAAAATTGTTATCAACTTGAAAAAAAAAAAGATAAAAATTAAGCCAAACTGTTCACACGTAACTTCAGAAAGAAATTCAGCCCATGATTAGAAAATAAAAGACTATTTAACACTCAAAACCTTCTGTTGGAAACCAGATCACTTATCTGGATTTAGGGGTGCAACCTTAGGAATCCTACCTTTTATAATATTTGCTGGTGTGTTTTGCAGAGCAGTCCATCTGTGTTTTTTTCTGCGAGTAATGAGTTGATCTGTTCATAGCCTTTATATAAACCTGTGGGTCGGGAAATAAAGAAATGCTATTCACTAAAAGAATACACATCAAAACAAGTATCTTTTTCTATATCAGCCATATCCTTCTGTTGTATGGAAGTCAAATTAACATAATTAACTGAACTATATTTTAAGATTTACAAAGAAATGTATTAAGACAATAATTATAGGAGTAATAGTATCTCTGAGACCACAGTTTAATTGTTTCAAGCCTTTCAAACATAGAGGGAACCACAAGGAAACACATTTTTATTTGCCTTTGTTTCAGAGAGGATGAACAACTGAACTCTGTTACCCCAGAGGTAAAATACTAACAATATTTCCCAGTGGTTTACTCTGCTTTGTACACTTTAATCCAAAAAGCTGACAATAAATTCAAGATCTCTTAAAGCTACACAAGGTATTCTATCTGTGGAATTACAGGGGATCTAAAACTGCTTGTATTAAGGCACCTAATCTGGTGAAAAAAAACCCCTTTTATGCTGTGTATTGCATTTGACATTAATTTAAGTAATAATATTTTAAAGGTGTTAAACTGTTCCTGTTAGATTCACAGAGATATAGGTAAATTCAATTTAGCTAACATTTTTAAAACACCTCTTTTACCTGATTTCAGGTATAAACACCAATACTGTTGTCAGAGAGCTTAGAAGTTTTCACTCCATGGCAGAAAGGGCAGATCCTGCTGAGTAATGTCTGTCCATACATTCCTCTTCTTTTCTGCCTCTTCTATGGTTTCTTATCATCATGTTTGGTTCCTTTTTAGCATTGCAGACATAAATTCAGTGAAATTTCATGAGTCGAAAAGAAGTTTTCTCCTTTTCAACTTATTCTTAATACTTAGTATAGGACTATCAGAAACAAAATTGAGGAGCAGAGAGTCCTTAAGGCCACATTGCCACTAAAATGCTTCATATCATGGGACAAGAGCCCAGAAGTGTAGATCCATGTAGAATTTTATCTGGCAAAAAACCCGTCTGAAGAAGATATTGTCCCCCTGACCTTATGTCTACGTCTAACTTTTGCCTTAATGTTTTTATGCTGATATAGTGTCCTCTCTCTCTTTTTTTCTTGTTTTATTGTACTCTTGAAATATGCTATTGACATAACAAAGAAGGTAGAAAATTATATGACAAGTAGTCTGAAAAATAACTTGTAGCTGGACAGAGGGAGCATTTCACTCTGTATAGGTACTAACAGCACACAACACTCTCCTCCTCTTGCAACCCTCTTCCCAGTTCCTGGGCTTTGACGCTGATGGTGTCACCCAATGAATCACTGACCACAATAAGAGAGAGAATCCAGTCCTTTTCATGAATTCCCTATCTGTCCTGTCTACTCCATAGGAATTTGGTCACAGACGTTGGAATGACACCTGAATTTTGAGAGGAGCATTTGCAATAACAGCCTGTGTACTGTATAACCAGCCTTTGGGCAGTAAAGTTATTGGCAAATTCTATCATAATTTTTTTTTCTGTGAACTTAACTTGAATTTAGTCCACTCAGGCAATTTTCAGGTTGAAATCATTTTAAAATTTAATGATTGTTGAAATTATTTGCTATGCCAAAAAGATTATTCAACTTTTTAAACAGGGTTGTTTTAACAAAGTTCATCTAAGTGAAAGAAAATGAAACCGAACTAAACAAAAAAGCAAACATCAAAACAACAACAACAACAAAAAAGGTGGTTGCAGATAAATTGTACAGGAACTAAGACATCATACTCTTAATTTAAGTTAGATGTGTCAAAAAAGAATTTATCCACCAAAATGCCTTATGTAGCTGTTATTTAACAGCTAGTTATTTAACAGACCTGTGATTTTTTCTTAATTTAAATTGAATTTTTAAAAAACCTTTTTTCACCAGAAAAAATTTCATTACTTCTGAAGTATTTTTTCCTTGAAAGGACAAGAGATCATCTTTAATGAAGACCTGGAGTGGAAAACTGGGGTGGAAAAGTTGAGGGCATTTTTAAACCCTTTATTTTATTGGGAAACAAAAATGCTTTTCTGTCTAGTTAAGCATTCTGTGATAACTTCTAATTATATTTCATTTTGTTGCATGTAGCTGCCTGAGAAAGTTTTACTTTTGAAACTTCTATAAAAGATGAGACATATAAAAGTGTATTATCAGTCAGCACAGCCAATCACTCTCTTCCAAAGAAATAGAGACGTCACACTGTCTTTAATAATTGGCCATAAAAGTGGCACCTTCTAATTTAAGAGAGGTCTATCCTTTGCCTATAATAAAACTGTGTATTAAAAATTGTATCTGGTTAGGATTATTAGCTGACAGAAACAAATTTACTGCCTTGTTAAAACCTGTTATCACAGCAGAAAGAATTTAAGAGAGCTGTAGTCTTTTCCCTCTTGTATGGCAACAACTGGCTTGTTTACAAATTTTGAGCAATTATGTGCTGAGAAAGTCCACTTAAGACAACTGCATTTACTTTACTGTTGGAGAGATGAAGTGGTTCGTGTATGGGGCTTTTTTCCTTCTAATTCTAAGTGGATGATTAAGCATTAGAAAACATGAGTTCAATGTCACTTTCAGGTTCTCCAGTCTGAATTTGCAGCACTAGCAGCTTCTACATTAACTTGCAGTTTGTCCCATTTGAGGGAAAATGACCCCAGACAGGTCTGCATTAAAAAAATGTTGCCAGTAGAAATTTTTCACATGAATTTGTGAACAAAATTACACTGCAAAACGCCTTTTTTTTTTTTTTTTAAGAAAAAAAATTGCACTGGAAATGCAGTTCATTTCATAATATGACTGAGGAAGTTTAGGAAAATACCTTAACGCTACTGTCAAAAACCAAGCCCTTTGCAGTGTTTTGCCAAGCATAACTTCACAGAAAATCTGCAGTGATATAGATGGGATACAAGAGCTTACCAAAGACAGGTCTTTCATGGGTGGCTCATATAGTTTTGTGATGCTGTGCTGGGATTTAACCCCAGCCAGCAAACAAGCTCCACACAGCCACTCATTCACTCACTCTCACTCCCACCAGCAGGATCGGGGGGAGAATCAGAAGGGTAAAATGTGGAAAACTTGTGAGTTGAGATAAAGACACTTTAACAGGGAAAGCAAAAGCTGTGCAGAAAGCAAAGCAAAGCAAAGCAAGGAATTAATTTAATGCTTCCCATGGGCAGGCAGGTGTTCAGCAATCTCCAAGAGAGCAGGGTCCTATTACATGTAGCAGTGGCTTGAGAAGGCAAAACCCATGGCCCCAAATATCCCCCACTCCCTCCTTCTTCCTCCCACTTTATATACTGAGCACAATGTCTCATGGTCTGGAATATCCCTGTGGTCAGTTGGGGTCACCTGTCCTGGCTGTGTCTCTTTCCAACCTCCCATCCATCCCCAGCCTCCCCACCAACCTGTCAGTATGAAAAGCAGGAAAGGCCTTGGCTCTGTGTAAGCCCTGCTCAGCAATAACAGAAACATCTCTACATTATCTATACTGTGCTCAGCACAAATCCAAAACACAGCCCCATACTAGTAAACATGAAGAAAATTAACCCCACCCCAGCTAAAAGAAGCGCATAATACAAAGGCAAACATTTTCCCTTGGACAGTGAAGAAAAGTTAGATAGTGTGTCATGTGCAGCCCAAGAAAAATGGGTCAGCAGAAAACTTGCTTGTAAGTCTGAAGACGTCGTAGGTGTAGACTGAGAAAACAATGGTTCAAACCTTGTTCTTGTTCAACCTTTTGGTCTTGTCAAAGCTGGGGTACATGTATTCCCTGGCTTCTTCCAGTCACTTCCAGTCTTCAAGTAACAAACAAATGAAAAGCCACTGACTCTAAGCAAGCCAACAAAACATGGAGGTAATCCCAGCTTTCTCTGGGTGTTAACCTCTATCCACTGATAGACCCTTCCCTCCCTTTCTGCAGCCAGAAAGGTTCTTTTCTCTGTCTGCCAGTGAATAAACTCAGCACAGCTGTGCCAGCCATGCTCCAGTGCACGTCTCTGCAGTGAGGGCCAGGCAGCTGTGGCCTCTCCCCGATGAAGGCTGGCCATTTGGCTAGGAGCTTTGGAAGGAGTTATATACATCACATCAGGAAAAAAATGCCAGGCACACGTGATGGTTGGGAAAATCAGTCTGGAAAGAGAATTAAGAGTACACAACCTAACAATGATTCCTTTAATATGCTGCAGATTGGTAATGTTTTTGAACAAAGCAGAAGAGAATAGCCTAGAGTACCTACAGAGGGGGAGGAGGAGAAGACAATGCCTTTATTGTCTTTAACAAAAACAATTTTGAAGCGTACCTCAGAAAAACTCATAGCTTGAAATCTTTTCTCTTTCCAGTTCAGGCCTGATGTGTTTCCCTAGTTTTGTCCTGTCCTTAATTGCATGTAGACTGAAGACTTTTGTGCTAAGCACAGTTTACTACTGAAAGGAAAAAAAATTGTTGAATGTTTGAAAAGATGATTGACATGGAACTTTTTTCCCCTGATCTTTTAAATGCTTTCACCAGTGCTTCCTTATAATCCTAGACAATGCCACTGACCCTTTTACAAATCATTATACACACTGAAGACTGAAATTTTGTACACAGTTAAAGTCAAACTTTTTGGCCAGGTTTTGACAGCTGTTATTCTAAAACAATGTTTTGGCTCTAATCAAAAATATGGCTTTATTTCCATTTGGGTTTCTACCAGGAACCATATGACTCTGTTTGATAGATGTGGAGGAGGGGTGGGAGCAAGAGAGCAAGAAGCTCTTGCAGCTGCTCTCCCAGTACAGCTCAGACTGCAAAATGAAATAATGAAAGAATCTTATTTATCCAGGGCATTGGGTGTGTGTTAGGTGGTCCCTGAACTACTGTTTGAAGAGAGGTGAAAGACATATCTATGTTGCATACTTATTATCAAAGATCATGTCCTGAATGGCAGGATCAGTGCATGAGACAACACTTTGATTTTCTACTCTTGTCTGTGAACAATTAAAAGTTACTCATGCACAGGTTGGTATTTAGACTGCTTAAGGAGTCAGAAGTTGACCTACCAGTAGATGCATGAGTGCCCTGGGTGGAACCAAGGCAGGTGGGGGTAAAAAATGCCCTCGCCAGTACATTGCAATTACTCATTCAAGTACCTAACATTCCTTAGCAGGGCCTCGGCTTGGCTTTTGACCACAGGCAATTGCTGTGGTTGCTTTTGCCAAAACCTATTCTGGTTAGAGATCGTATCAGTGTAAGAGGTGGTCTGAGCATACCTGTGCTGGGCAGCCTGAGCTGTCACTGCCTGAGTTTGTAACCCAGCAGTGTCTAAGGGGTGACATGAGCTGAGAGGGACTCAGAAATCCTGCCAGGTTTCACTGGAAAGCCATTACTGGCTGCAGGAGGTGGTAAGTTAAGAGTATAGAAATTACTTCTGTGGGGATTAAAATTGGCTGTTTAAGTACTAGTATTGGTTGAGATTTCCAGAAATGAAGAATAGTGCCTATTATAGCATTACCTGAACTAAACCACACAAGTTTGAAATTCCCTTTTAAAGGTCACTTTTAAATACTGAGCAAGAAGCTTCAAGTGGAAGCTTTCAGATGAACTCTGATCTAACTCCACCAGGCTCATGTATGTTGTCACACACTTTGCGCTAGTAACCAGCCTAGCTAGCTGAATTCTGTCTATCTCACCCAAATACTGCAGAGGGGAATATGGCCAAAGCAGCATTAATTCAGGCATTCTGCACTGTTCTTTCAGCAAAATATGTCTGTCCTGAAATTCTCCACATCTAGAATGAACAAGTAAACACGGATTCTTAAAAAATGGAAAAAGGAAATAAACCTTTTGTTTCTCTGCAGTGGGATGTCAGCAAGAAAAGGCAAAGTGTCTAGACGATAAAATAAGAGGAGACCATGACTCTGGTTGAAAAGTATAGGTAAGCTGCAAAATGTGGAAAAAAGGTACTTCAATATTGCTTTTCCTTTAACTCGGAAAGGCTATGGCTTAGGGTAAATGTCTGAAACTTAGGATGCGTTTGCTTTTCCTGTATTTATTCCACAAAGTCAGTTCTGATTATTTCATTCACTGTAAAGATTTTTTTCACTGACATTTTAAGGAACAAAAACAAATATTGAGGTATTAAGTTGCAGATTCTTTCTGTAAGTTTTCATTCTGCTCCATTTTTTGTGATTCTTAGAACACAGAAGACAAAATCTCTGCAAAGATGGCAGGAGTCATTCAAACTTTTATAGAATCATAGACTGGTTTCGAAGGGACCCATCTGGTTCAAACACCCCTGCCATGGGCAGAAACACCTTTCATTAATCCAGTCTGCCATTTATGTATTCAGTATGTGGGAATCAGGCTAATACTCTCGCAGATCTATAACTTGTCTCTACACTTAGTTTAGGAAACACTTTTTACCATGGGAAAAAGCTAACAAACAAGTAAACACACACACACTAAGATAAACAACCAAAAAAACCCCATTGACTGGGGTTTTAATAATGTATTGCTTTCTTTATAAAGTTTGAAAGGAAAAACACAGCTTAGAGGTAAGAACAGTTGTATTTTCTTGCCTAGTCAAGTTGTCTGATAACATTGCTTGAAAAGAGGCCTTAAGTGGACTACAGATAAAGTCTAGTACTCCTGAAGAGTGACTGACAATTATATGTCATTCTTGACATTTATCAAATTTGGCTTGTTTTTCATGTGGATGTACTCTCTATTGTGTTCACGTGAGAACATTAGCAAACTACATTGACGAGACATCTGAGTGACAGTTGCTGGAGCAGACCTTCAAGGACTCATAAGTCCAGGGGCCAGCAACCAGATAAACTGGGCATTTAAGGTTAGTTGTAAAGAGACAAATATTTTTTGTTTACATATTCCATTATTGCAGGTTTCAGTCCTCCCCTGGAAGGAGAGAAAGAGCAGGATGGGACATCTGAGCCCTTCATGGGCACGTTCTGACTGCAGTGGGTCCATGAGGACAGGCATGTCTGCCCTCTGTGTGCACATGTGTGTGTGCACCTACCAGGACCCTTGCTCAACCGGATGGATGGCTGCGACCAGGGAAAGGACTTTTAGCATTCTCACCTCTGGGGGGCCAGAGCAGAGGAGATCAGCTGGGACCTCCACCCTGCCAGGTTCAGCCATCTGAAACCAGTGAAAAAGATGCAAGCCCTAGGAAATCTGCTCCAGATTTTTAATGTCTCTTATCTTAGAGTATTTTCTTGACATCTATCTTCAATTTAAGATTACTGTTTCCTGTCCAACAGCTATAGACATGAATATAGATAATTTCATCTCTACATTTTTCTTCTCTGCTGGAGAACATCAAGGGATGACAGACCATATTTGGAGACCAACACAATTTAAGCAAGCATACAGAGACTGCTGTGGTTAACTGGAAAAATGCATAGTTCTCTCCAGAGTGCTGTTGCCAGCTTGGCGATATTTAATGTTTCCCAATGTAATTTCAGCTTCATACTCTGTATATTTAATAGACTTGGACCCTGTTATATCACTTATTACTTAATACATCGAGCAGGCCTGGCCTGCAGCCCAAGGAAAACCTTAGTGAACTCCACCTGTTACATCCCTCCATCCTGGCAACCAGTCATTCCCAGATACTCTTTGGGTACACTTATCCAGCAAGATTATATCCAACAGTAGTTTCACCAAGACCATAACTCCCTGGTGTGGCTATGAGAATGACACCTGAGAGAGTATTAAAAACCCCATTAAATTCAGGATGGATGATCCTGTGCTTCTCTTCTGCTCTGACCACTTATCCTGTCATGGAACAGAATTAGGTGAGCTACACAAAATCTGTTCTTGGCAAATTCGTGTTGGCTGCTACATGACTCCTTTTGTTATGCTAAGAGCTGCTGCACTGAAGGTGACCCCAAGTCAGGGAGATACTTCATAAGCCAGTCATCCAGACAGGGCTGGGAGGAAGCATTTGGTGATTCAACCTGCATCTCGACAAGCACTTTCAGACACTTAGTCAAAAAGTCCCTGGCATAATATCTGATTCACTCCGTAACTGAATCATTAGTATAATATTTCATGCATTTTGCAACTTCAGGACAATAGGACTTTGGTTAAGAGGAAGGCATAACCTGTATGAAAATGAAGATACATAGTACATTTGGATTGCTGCTAAATGAATCTAAAGAATCCAATTTAGGAGTATAAGTGCCCCAATGGCACCAGCAGCTATTGAAGATTAGTATGTTAGATATATTTGGTTTAAATAAGCTTTCTGGAAACACCCTCATCAACTGTGGTTTTTAATTCAGTTAAGAATTTTTTATTGACAGTTTTAATAATACCTTTTAATTTCTCTTCTATTGTTATAATTTTAAATTTGCTCACAGTAAATGTACATTGCAATTTCATAAAATGATTCTAGCACGCAATTTGTTCAAAGCATGTAACATAAATTACAGTTCAACTTCATTGCTTTAGAAAAAGAAGGTTTCTGTAATTTATTTGCTGAATGAGGCCTCAGAAATGGGTTTGTTTCTTCCTTCTAGTACCAACTTCCTCTTGTAATTAATGCAAATAAACTGGCAGGGCCTCATGTTACTGTGATTTGCTATATTCAGAATCTTTAATGCTGATGGAAGGTTGTACCCATATGCTTACCAAGATGTGATCAAGAAAAGACATCTCTGTTTGCAAAAATTTTTTTTCTGGAATAGACAGAGGTGTGTACCTCTGCAGAATTATCATTTTATTCACTTGTCCTCTAGTTTTCAATCATTTCCCCTTCAGATTCAGAATCGCTCTGGCTGTGACTTAACCCCATTTTTAGGCTCATAACCATTTTAGATCATTTTTCAAAAATAAAAATAGATTATTTATGCAGATGGTTTTCTAGGAGGCCATCAATCCAGCTAATTCCAGAATCCTCACTTAAGCAGAGCTCCATTGACATCTTCCATGTGTGCCCCAGGAGAAGTCGGGACTGCAGCTGGATTATCGTAACTGTCTTTGTTGAAAAACAAATCAAACCACGCCTAATTTATTGTTCCATGTGTACTAGAAAGTCGACAGGCATTGAGACAAGTGCTTTTGACCAGGGTTAGAGTAGCGTATCCTCAAACCTCTGTGTTCATAAAATGAATGGATGTGGCCCTGATACCTTCCTATATCTAAAGAAGGTACCACAAAAGACAGATCCAAGGATGTGCAGATGGATGTTATTTTTCTTCTCAAAAGATCATGCAAGAAGTTTGGTTGACTGGCTCAATCTGGACTTGGTTTTTGGAGCTGGTAACTTCATTTTTGTGAATGGTTTTTGAGGTTTCTCAGGCTTGGTTGTCATTACTATCCTTCTCCAGATTTTTTTCAGTAGGACTGTGGTATAGCACAATCACTGAAAACCATTGCCCCAGATTCACCCAGCACAGAGGATGTACTGCAGAGTTGTTCCATTTGGCTCAAATTCAGAGGCACATGTACTGGCACCAAAATAAAGAAATCTACAGGCAAAATCATTCCTGCAACTTGATCACTATCAAATGTGAAAAGAAAAAATAGGAAGGGGGAATGGAGAGCTGTTGTTTAAACCTCTCTCATAACAGGCCAGTGACAACTATGTCTTAGAAGCTGCAGACTTTGCAGTGATATCTTTATATGACTAAAACTATAGCCAGGAATAGTAATAGTTTAAATGTTAACAAAAAAAAAAATCTGTGTCTAAATACTTTCTCTATGAGGAACAATAGAAATAGTTTAAAAAGTAATCCCAGAAGTCTAAAGTAATTACAAATTTTGAAATCCCCCAAGTCATCAATTTCTGTGTTATCCTGGAAGACAGTACTAAAAGAATGGGCATATTATTGTTTGACTACGTGATTGCAGGGGAATACTTACTAATAATTTATTTTTTGCTTAATTTGTAAAAAAAAGGGCTGTTTATTAATTTTCAATGACAAATATCATTCACAAAGTTCAGATTTCACTGAGAAAGCAGAAGCCTTCTTCTCCCTGAATAACTCAATTTTCTAGCTATGAAGCCAATGCTTCCATAATTAAGAGAGTGGTATTAGAGTTGTGATACAGGGAAATAATAATTTAAAAAATTGCATACATGAATGTGTTCAATGGACATATTGGAAATTTTTCTTTTGCACAGGTTCATTGTAAAAAGTGTTTGCCAGATCTGAAAGCACTCAAAGGCTTGAACAAGTGTTGAAAGATTCAGAGGAGCATAGGTCATGAAGGATATACAGCCTGAAGAATTTTTCAGAATATTGAGAAAACTAGAAATTGTCATTTAGCTGATGAACAGTTTATTGCGAAATACTTTTGTACTTGATACACATTTCCATATCTCATCATCTGCTAATACTTCAGCTGTTTGTCTTTCTTCTTTTATTGTTTGCCTCTCTAAGTCAACTCAACATGTTGTTTATAATTGCTGACAGTCTCTCTGTTAGACATACACTACATCCCTCCCAAATCTGCTTTTATCTTTTACACAAAATAAAGCTGCTCTTATTACAGCCATTAATGGCTGTTAGCCAGTCTCAGAACCAGTACTGCTGCTGCATCTTCTTTGACCTGCTTCTCTGTTTATTCTCCCTTGTGATTCATTTCTCTGTAACCTCATCACAAAACCAAATACAATTATTTTCTTACTGACTCCCAGATGTGTATTCTAGACTGATTTGCTTCTCTCTAGAACAAGAGTCACTCAACAAGACAGCTAAAGTAGTTTCATCATCTCCCTCCCACACCTTCTTTGACAATATTTCCACAGTTTATTTTTCTGATCCATATCTCACTAGTCCCCTCTAACTCAGACCCTCCTGTAAGTCTCCCTGCCTAAGCTTTGCCCAAATGTTAGTTTCTCTCAGACAAATATGCTTAAGAACATTCCTGTTTAAACTAAATTAAACTAAAGCATACGACTAAAGAATGGAACTCCTTCAAATTCAAACCATCTTGCATATTTTCTTCTTCTCTCTGATGAGTATTATCATGTCAGATCCATTCTGAGTGCTGCAATAAAAGACATTTTCTGCTATGATCATGTCATATGTCTCTGTACATTCCTGTGCTTGCTTACCATTCTTCTTTATCAAACTCAATCTGCTTGTCTTCCTTGCAGAAGGCTCTACCAGCATCTCTACTGAAACCTTATTTTTTCATTTAAAACTCTGGGTGCAGATTCTATCTCTGTCTAGTCCTTCCAAAGAAGCTGTTGCTCGGAGACTGGCTGGGCATCGGTCTGCTAGTGGGAGGTGTTGAATGCTTGCCTTTGCATCACTTGGGTTTTTTCCTCAGTTTTTCCTTCATGTATTCAAGTGTCTTTATCTTGACCCATGAGTTTTTCTCACTTTTCCTCTTTCAATTCTCTCCTGCATCCCACCATGTGGGAGAGCAAGTGACTGGTGGGTGCTTAGTTGCTGGCCAGGGTCAACACATCACACGTGAAAAAAATTTGACTTTTTTTCCAAAAATTTCCCTGATACGACACTGCTGGGGATCCTGCAACTTCCACCAATTGATGGCAGTTGTGTAAGTCCAGCTATAGGAAAATTTGACATAATTTGACCTAGCTTGTAGTGAAAGCTTCAGTTTAGCAAAACAGGTCATGAAAAACTTTTCTCGTATTTACTTTCAATCTCTTAGACTACAGTTTCACATTTCAATCCTTGCTAAGTCAGACTCTCAGGATGAACCAGTGGCCTCTTTGGAGTGCACTGGTGGGCAGGAGATAGCCCTGTTTCACTGCTTTTTTGCTTTTTTTCCCCTTTTTGAGAATTTCTTTTGCTGGTAGAAATAAAGATTATATAGAAAATAAATGTTGCAAATTATAGTGTTCTTTCCCCATCTTCATCACATGAATGTTAATGACATAGAAGCACTAAAGAAGATACTTCCAAAAGTATGCACATTTGCAAAACTTTAAATTAAGATGAAAAATCTCTTGCTATTTGAGCAAGTTCAAGCACATTCAGTTTCATCATGCATTCCTAGTTTTCAAGGTTAAGAGATCTGCTTGCTATTAAAAGCAGAAAAAATATAGAAATAAGAGAAGGAGGAAATAACTGGCAGCGTGTTACTGTCTGGACTATCAAACTGGTAAACCCCCGTCAAGGGTTTAACTTACATATTCTATACACTGTTATCAAGACAAAAATCGGAGTGAAAATGAACTGGGCTTGACCCAACCAGTAAGATAATGTTTCACCACTTGCATAGCAAACAGTTTCTGGCAGGTGGCAGGTACTATAGAATCAGTATTAAACTTTTTGGCAAACTGAGCTTGCGAAGTGATTGCCAGGCTCAGATGCCTGGAGTAGATCTTCAAGAGACAAAGCACACTAAAATAAAAGTTAAATAGCAAAAATAAAAACCGAATCTCAAATAAAACCCCAACAAACCAAAAATGCTTGCTTTATTGAACAAGTATCACAGGCAACTTAAAGCAGAATGTATGTCCAAAAGACACCTTGAGCATTAGTATCATCAGCATTAACACATATCCTTACATGCATACAACACCAGCAACTCCTTTCAAATGCTATTGTGCTTCTCCAGATAATGCAGAATACAACATTTTCTATATCAGCTTGTAAATGAACTGGTATAATGAAAATAAATTTATGCAGTAAATTAAAAGTGTTAGTGATTTATTGAATTTTTGCATGACATTAATTATCACATTGTCATATCTCAAACTACTGAATCTATACAAATATAAGCCTAATACTTTGAATGGTGCATGTAAGAAAGTGTGTTGGTGTTGCAGCGGGGTCTCCTGCAACCTTCCCTGAAAGGCAGCTTGGCCAGTGGGAAGAATCAGAGGACGATATTTTTCTTGATGTTTCAGAGAGATGTTTTATTTTTCTCTAAGCCACATGGCTGGGCTCAGCACAGATTGACTGAGGCTCCCAGAATCATGGAAACACCAACCTAAGTACAGGATTCTCTGGGCGGGGTTACATTTGAAATGGCCAATGAGGAACAGGGCTTTAGGTACATTAGTATCACAAGGACAACACGTGAGAGAAACCACCCTGACCCAAGTCATCCCTCCTCCTCTCCCCAGGGCCATATGGCAGGGGGAGGAACCTCAACATGTTGGTATTTTATTTCAAAAATATTAAGACATGTTACTTAGGTGCTGATATATGTCATAACTTGGCAAAATAAAATCTTAAGTGTTTTGTTCAGTTTTTCTAGTGATAAAAGTCTTGTCTTTGAGATTGCGCATAAATTCTCAAAACTCACTCTTTTTTGTTGCTGACAATCGTAGCATTTTCATTGAAGACACTTCCAGTAAATAAGCTGTGGACTCTGTGCTTCGAACTCAAAGACAATTCCTGGACCAATTTTTCAAGCAAGGTCTGTCTGCATATACGATTGATTCATGTTGTAAATGCTGACTTCAGGAAGAGAAACTGAAATAAATGTGGAATTAAAAACAAAATTACTTTGATCAGTTTTGACATAAAAGACTTTCTGATTTATGTGCTTACTTAATAGCATTGGGGGAAATGTCACGAATGTAAGAAATGCATGTTTTTTCTATCACCAAGAAGTTCTAACTAGTCCGAGATGTTTTTGCCAACTATTTTCCTATACAGACAAAATAGGAGATGCAGAGAAAAATCTTTACGTGATCTCCACAGAGTAGTAAGGACAAAACTGTTGGACTGTATTAAGGTCATGGTAGCCACGTTCTCTACTTTGGGAAATGTTTATATTTTTGGAATTAAAAAGTCTTTGGCATAAACCTGCATTGACAGGAGGAACTGAAATTCAGGACTTTTCATTCCTTGGAGAATATGCTCATTTCCAGAACCCAAATGCAGGGGTTTTAGTTTTCCATTAGGCCCCAGAATCTGTCCATTCTTTAGGAGGAGGAATAGAAAGAAAATGCAGCTCAGTGATGCCACTGTGCATCCACTTCTGGGTGGTATTATTGATCAGGAAAGTAGGACCAAGGACCCCAGTCACACACTGTCTATCACCCAGCTGTAATGAAAAGCATGTGGCTTTCTTGCAGGCTCCTAAACACACAAAAGAATTTCTGTCTATAAATTCCATTTCTAAATATTGACAAAGTCACAAGCCAGTGCTTTAGTCTGAGGAAGCAACCCAAAACATACTTCTTGGCTGGCATAGGCTTACCTCTCTTGGTATGCTGGGCATCAAGCAACCCATGGAAAAGTTCTTCTATTCATGTGGCTGCATTGCTCTGCTCTGTGAATTACAGAGGCCGTCCAAGATGTCTCACGGTACTAGTTGACACATTGGAAATCAGGACATATACATCCCTTTGTGAATTCAGTGGAACCAAGCATAAAATCTAAGTTGAAAGGGGGATATATATATCTTTTTTTGTTTCCAAATATTTGAAGAACTTCCAATCTAAGTCACAGTTTTTTGAGAAAATTAGACTAGGTTTTGAAATCCGTTGTGAGGGATTTTTAGGGGTAATAAGGATGATAAGCCTCACTCAGCACATCTCTGTTATGCAAGGTGACTCACACAACCATAGTACCATTTGGAATCTGCTCTAAGGACCTGTTATACTTGCAAATGATGACAAGCAGTGCTGTCTGTCATGTCAAGCCATATCATGTGAGACCTATTCTGCTTTGGAAAAGCTAATTTATTTCATATTCAACCTTATATTTACAGTGGTTTCTTTTGCATCTTCAATTTGAACTTTGTGTTTAATGTCTTTCCATCCTCTACAGCTCAAGGCTTTCAGAGGCAAAATAGGTTTTTCATTTATTCCTTTTTTTGATCTCTATTTTTAAAGCATAGACAAGTGGCCAGGAATTGAAGAGAGCTATTACAAAGCAAAACAAATTTTAAACTGGTTGAAAGAAAAAGTGTATTGTCAGATATATTTAATGGCCTGGAAGTCAACGGGCTCATTCTGAATACATGGATAGCTGATTGTATAATTGTATTGGTTTTGTCTAAGTTTCAGTATTTATTTTTACACAATTTGATTGTCTGACTGGGTGAGTAGGTACTAATTTCATTGCTACCTAAAGCTTAATTTAACAAAGGGCTTAAGTCTTCACTTAGCAGTAAGCACTGGGGTAGTACCATTGATGATGTTAAAAGAATTATATGAATCTTTGAAACTTAAATTGTTTTCTGCTCAGCTTTGCTGAATGGTTCCAAATATTCCATGATCAAGCTTCAATTCAGCAGAATCACAACAGAATTTGGTCTTTGTAAAACTAGGTTTTGCTGCAGCAAGGTTTCACTGATACATCCAAAAGTAACTTTTAGAAATAATTTTATTAAAAGTCTATGGATTTCTATATTTGTGTTCTGGACTGGTTTCAATCTCCATTATACTGACCAGCCTTATGGCAAAACACAAAGTATTTTCAGATTTTAATACTGGAATTGTGCATTGAGTTTATGCAATAGAGATGTCAGAATCAAGATCTCTTGAAGCATTACTGAGAACAGAAAAGTCTATTTACTGACAAGGAATCATGAATTCTATTTTCCAAATCAATATGCTTGAAATGTGATAGAGTCCAGCCAAATCAATGGAAAATTTTCTTTTGATTTCAGTAGCTATTTCCACTTAAGAGGATAAAAATTCATTTTAAAGGACTTAAATTTTTTGTGGTGTCTTTTACAGCCAGTGTTATTTCAACAGATCTTCTGTGCCTTGACAATCATTGGCTACTCAAGACAATCTATGATTCTATAGAGTCACGGAATTTTTTGGTTGGAAAGGACCTTAAAGATCATCTAGTTCCCAGTTCCCTGCCATTCGGACAAGTACCTTCTCCTAGACCAGACTGCTCAAATCATAGGATCATACAATCATGCAATCATACAATCATAGAATCATACAGTCATACAATCATACAATTATAGAATATGCTGAGTTTGAAGGGCCCCATCAGGATCATTGAGGGCAGCTCCTGGCCCTGTACAGGCCACCCCAAGAATCACACAATGTGCCTGAGAGTGTTGTCCAAATGCTCCATCCAGCCCGGCCCTGAACACTTCCAGGTATGGGGCATCCACAGCTTCTCTGGGTAACCAGTTCCAGTGCCTTATCACCCTCACAGCAAAGAATTTCTTCCCAATATCTAATCTAAACCCACCCTCTTTCAGTTTAATGCCAACCCCCTTTGTCCTATTGCTACACACCCTGGTAAAAAGTCTCTCTCGAGCTCTCTTACAGCCTCCTTTAGGCAATGGAAGGTGCTGCAAAATCTCCCAGGAGCCTTTTCTTGTTCAGGCTGAGCAACCTCAACTCTCAGCCCGTCTTCGTAAGAGAGATGCTCCAGCCCTCTGATCATTTTTGTGGCCTGCTCTGGACTACTATGGTACCACATAATTTTTGCTAAACCCTAGAACTGCTTTTATCCTTTCAGAAAACTTAGTGCAGTTTTTTTTTTTCTATATAAAATACTTCTGAAAACAGAATCCCACAAAGCAGGAAGCATTTCCAGATTTAATTATGTTTCTTTTTTCTTTTCCTTTTTTTCCTTTTCCCCCCTTTTTTTCTTTTTTTTTCTTTTTTTCTTTTTCTTTTTTTCTTTTTTTTTTTTTTCTTTTTTTTTCCCCCCTCTGGCAGAATTAAATTATACTTTTGTATTTTGTAACATCAGGAAGAGCTACAAAATGCACCAAATTGCTCTCAGGCTTAGATGTTAAATGAGTCAGAAGGGAGACTTCATTCCAAACACCAAATTGCTGGGATTTTATTCATGTTCTGATAGAATAGATTATTTCAATATTGCAACACTAGATGTCATCACATCATGGTCCAACATAGTGAAATTATATTTAAGCATTTACCAGGATACAGATGAGTGAATAATTCAAAATGAATGATTTATGTACTGGATTTTGCTGCCATTTTTCTTTTTCTTCTTTTTTTTCTGCATGAAATATTCAAAAGCAGATTATAAGGATCTCTTAAGTATTCCCTACCAGAAGTTATTTGTAAGTTTCTTTCATTTTGTGTCCTAAAAAAAGAACTTTAACTGCTCATTTTGAACTTTAAATTCACAATTAGTCATTTATTAGAAAGCTGCTTCTGTTCCTGATTTATTGAACAGCAGAGTAAAATGACAGCCTGAAAAGACAAGTGAAAATCAGAACTAACAAATATTCAGGTCTATTGCTAAATCAATATCTCCAGTAAAATAGCAGTTAAAATTTAAAATTCTTCTAAAAAATATTCAAACAAAAGTAAACATGAAAAATATGCTTATTTATTCTAATTATTAATCTTTCTGTAAAATGCTCTTTAAAAACAAAGTATTTTCCTTGAAAACAGCTTCAAACAGTATAGTAACAAATATAGATTTTGACCAATTAATGATGAGATTTTAAAAATTATTACTGCCCAATTATGCGCTTCTCAGTACAATTGGATTGCATAATTAACACTTTCCTGCATATATATATTTGTGGAACTTAGTTAGAAATGGCCTAGCTTATACTAGGCCTTTGACTGAGCTACTGTAAATTCAGAATTTTCCTTGTAGTTTTAATTGTTGATAATGTGAGAAGGGCAACGTACTTTATAAATTATTTCTTGTTATGATCTCAGGTCATATCACAGATGTTCTCCAGTCCCTGAAACAGCTGCCATTAGGTTTACCAGCTCCCTTCTTTAGCAGTGTTACTCATGTCATTCTTTTCGAGTCGGAATATAGGATATCTAGTCTGTTTAATAACAGTAAAATTGTTATTATTTTCAAAATCTCTGCCCCTCAGTGCCATAATTTCCTGTACTCCAAAAGCACAGGGAATCTCCAGGGATTTTCAGCTATCTCCTATCTCTTCTTTGCAGTCTTCCTCCCTTCTCTACTCTCTTGTGTTCTTGCATATTACACCAAAAGGGAAAACCCTATATCTCCAAATATTTGCCAAATGCAAACATAAAAACTGTTAATGCCAATAAAACAAAAATCAGAAGGAAGATGTACAAGATTGCTGCCACATCTACTTTTAAAGGAGCTACAAGTTCTTCCTTTTGGTTTTTGGTTATTCAGGTAATTGGGACTTCTGAAAGGAATTTGTAAATACAAAAAGGGCCATTGAATTCAGTACCTTATCTGATGAGTCTTTGACACAAAATGTAATGCCAGTGTGAGTAAAGGGAACTGAATCTTTTACTAACACCCCTCAGATTACAGAGCGGGGCTTACTTATGTTTTTCTACTGATTACCCAATTAGCATCAAATTTTTTTCTGCAAAACAAAAGGTGGAGAAATAATCCCTGTCTAGACCAGACCATGAGGACTCAGCTGCTCTCCAGTCAGGCCCCATATTTCCTGGATGACTGGTCTACCAACATCTCTGTTTTAAAAGAAAAAGCTAATTAATCTTTTTTCCTGAGGACAGGAAGAAAAAGTTCAGATCGTGAACTTCAGTTTCACTGATAATTTCACAGGATTAAAATCAAAGCATCCTGCTCTTATTAGCCTTTCCCACTGGTCACTTCATTCTCATGTATTCCAACACTAAGGTGTACCACCACATTTAAGACACTTAGATAAGGATACATGGAAAATATACAGCACACTCTGGATGTTTTGCTGTTATTTAGTATGCCCACCTCATGCATTTCCCTTACTAGGCTGGAGTTTTCTTCTTGCTTACTGGAATGAGCAATTTATTCTTTTTTTTCTTATTGTTGATGACCAATATCCATTTAAACTTAAGCCATATCTTAGATTAGTCTAAATGGTTTAGTTAATCGTAATTTTAACCATTCAGATTTATTGTGTTTACCAACATCATTATCTGTGATTCAAAATATATAAATGCTATTGACAGATTTTGATTTTTTTTTTATTCTATTATGTGGATTTCTTTGCATATATTAAGCTTTTTACATTGCACTGTTATTTCTCTGTCCCTAGTATGACATTTTTTTGCCTTGCACTTACTCCTAGACAGTGCAACTTGATTTCTTATGATGGAACCGCAGATGCAGGGAGCTATTCCCCAGAGCTCTTCGCTCTCAAGGCCTGTTTGCATTAGCTTATGATCTTGTTACCAGCGACTTGGGCTGAAATCAGAGCAAGAGCAGGTTAGTGCTCATTGCTGTTGACTGCTTTCTCTGCTGTGGTGATTCCTTAATGGGTATGTTCTGTGAGGGATGGCATGAGGAAGGCAGTCACCTTGAAGAACACTCAAAAGACAGAGCCAGAGTTTCTTGAAACAGATTTTGACATGTCTTTTTGCAGCCTAGGGAAGGGTAATAGAACAATTCGCTGTGATTTGCTGAATACCCTGGAACAGTGTGCCAGAGAACAATAAGAAAGTAAGAAAGGCATACTGTTATATTTCAAAGTATTGCAGCATTAAATCCAACTTCCTCCTCCTTTCATGAAAAAACCCTTCAGATTCTACTTTATAAATATTCAGAAAATCTTGTAATAGCAACTAAGGTATGGCATATATTTAATGCTATTATTCTGATATTCTCAACTGATAAATGGAACTTAAGATAGGAGGAAGTTCTCTGCTACTTACTAACATCTCTTATCCATTTAAAAGACAAAATGAGAAAGAA
>WEIT01040935.1:2641-13298 GCA_013389985.1 Dryoscopus gambensis
TATATAATTTTAACTCCTTCTTCTCCTTTCTTGCGTTTTCCTCCATGAAAAAGGGAACCCTGTGACATTCTCAGATATTTAGAAGAGGGCTGGAAGGAGCTAACACAATGCTGAAACACTGCAGATAGGTTGACACATGCTGTCATTTTGGGAATGTCTATGTTAAAATCTGTATTTAAAGTTCAGGTGCTGGAAGAGATGATCAACAGTCAGTGGCTGTTCACCATGCTTGTGTTACCAACTAACGTTGCTGGGTTTGCCTTACTAAGCTTTATTCTTACAAAAGAAAAGGCTCTAACAGGCAGAGAATGTCCATCTGCTCTGCCTAACCTGTACCAATTTTGTGAAATTACTTTCTTGGCAATCCTCCCCTCCCTGCTGTAGCCCAGGCCAACCAGATGCTCTGATTCAACATAGCCCCACAGCAGCTTCCACCATCGTGTTTGTATAAACTTTGAGTACTAACTTAGAGCAAAAAAAGGCTTATATAAGTGATGTCCTTGGTCTTATGCATAGAGCCAGGAAACATGATGTAAATCACTCCCTTTCTTTGTTAGCTGCATAATTTAAATGTATTGCTTTTCTTTTGTGACAAAGAAGTTCTTCTTTCACATGTTGGCTTCAGGTTCTTAAGGCTGAGCCCAAGTGGCCACAAAGTGCTCTGTACTGACTGACCCTTCACAGCTATGTTTTCAGAAGAGATTGAGGAATGTATCTCAATTTGCAGGCACTCAACTTAATACATTGCAGAAGTACCTGATTTATTGGCCAGCCACTCTACCACTCTCTGGTAAAAATGAAGTTAGGTGACAGTGTCTCAGGCCAGACATCAGAAACTGTGACAAAACTAAAAAAACCCAACACTAAACCACAGAAAACTCTTCTTGACTAGGGATCTCAAGGTTCAGTCCATGACTTCAAATAATTAAAGATGTAGATTAGTCCAATAATCCATCAAATTCTTTCACAGGATGTATTATAAACTTTGATTACTTTGACAGAGGCAGTTTGAATAGGCAATAATGCTCCTGATTTTTAAACACTGATAGTTACAGCTACTAGGACCCTTTCTTTGAGCATCACACTGGATGGCTGGACTCACACCTTGTCTGTTTGCTGTGTTCTATCTCTTTGTGGGGTACTGAACACATTTCTGCTGGGCATATCTCAGATTATATATCCTTCCATCTGTCCACGGCTTGTCATTCTTGACAAACACTTCAAATAGCTTTTTTTATAAGTGCTTCTTAGATGATAAACTGTAAATCCTTTCAGCATGAATTCAATTTGATTTTATTTACCTAAACTAAATAGGTGAAGTTTAATTGCTTTGAATTTTATAAATAATTTTAGTCTCTGTGAAGGCTCCCTGTGCGTAATCACATAGTTCTCTACCCATAATTGTCAATGTAGTGTCTTTTGTGAAACTCATACAAATGCATGCACAATCTTCAAGGGGAAAAAAAAGGAAATATCCTCCCTCCCCCACCTCCCCTCAAGAATTTTGAGTTATAGCAGCAGCCAAATACCTCCTGAAACTGGTTAACTTACATGCATCTTGCATCTTCCTTAAGGTTAAAAAGAGCCACTTCATTTTAAAATAATGTAATAAAAACACTGCTGTCAGGCTGAGACCTTGTCTGCCAAGCCTAACCCTCAGATGAAGTTTTACAGCCAAATTATAAATCCCTAAAAAACAGAGCTGGTACTGACAGAACCTTATCTAAGGACTACTGTCCTGGTGGTGAGGGGGGCTCAAACTGAGGGTTTCAAAACAAAGGTGGTCTGATAGCATAGCCTCTGGCCGTTGCATAGATAGCTTGGCTATAGGCAAACATCATGCTAGTTTATTTATTTGTTTATGAGTTTGTATTAACCATCAGGGTTTGTATATTGTCAACCTCTCTTTGATCTTTTTTTTTTTTTTAAACACGAGTTCTGCCATCTGTAAACATTTCTGTGCTGACCATGCCTTTGGCTTAGTCAACATATGAAATCCATAAAGACTTATTTTTTGATAAAAGAAATGGCTAAAGACAATTGACATTATCGTTTGAAGTTTGTGGCATTTCATGTTAGTTTACTAATCCAGAAATGGAACAGAGGCCCTGATTTGTGTAAAGAACTTGTCCAAGGTTGTAACCCTTAACATATTTTGTGCATACTCTTTCTGTTTTGGTCTCCTACACAAGAAATTTAATATGATTTTGATTAGTTTCTGATGAGTTGAAATTTTGGTAGATGAAACTCCAGTACTGGAGTTTTCTGTCACTGCTGTATTTGGGAAATGATTTAAGAAGACTGCTGTATTTGCTACATTGTTCAAATAATAAAAGACGTCACTGAAAGATAAATATTCCTACTGTTTGCCTACAACTGTGTTGATCCATGTATAATATTTTTCAGAGTATTCTAGTTCAAAGTGTCTTCAATACTGAGTCAAGTCATTTAAGACATCTAAATCCCTTTCTTGACTCTGACAGACTGCCACTAACTTATGACATGGCTTTGGCTGAGTCACTTAACCTTTCCGTAGTTCACATTATCTCACCAGATGTCAAATGAGGGTTGAAATCCATGTAAGTTACAGAAATACTGTGAGACTTTACTGATCCAAATGGAAGAAGCTACAGAGGTAGCTTATGGTTTGAAAAGGTTATAGGAAGCTTTCTGAATGGAAAAATAGTGTTCATATATCAAGGATACTCAGATTGCTATGGTGAGGATTGATTTTTTGGTATAAAGATGGTTAATTTGCGCACACCCATTCAATGAGTTTGGGAGAAATTCTACACGCCAACGTAATGCAACAAGCTGGGACACTAAGCATCTTAGAGTGATAGATTTGAGCAGCTTCTCTCCATTCTATTGGTGGATCCAAGGTGTTCACACAGAGAGGGGCATAACCTTGGGCCAATAATGGTCCCCTTTGTCTTTTCTATAATGAGATGCAAAGATGCCAATATGAAGGACAGATCCACTCTCAGACAAAGCAAGACTCAGGCCCTTTGGACAGGTGAGAAGCATATGCACACACAACACTGTTCCAAAAGCTGTATTTTTAATGATCAAAGATTTGTTAAATGCATCTGTGCAGGACACTAAGCAAGAAATTGATCACCTGCATTTATTTCATGAGTCTACATTTCGGAAATAACTCATGCAAGGAGGAATGGGGAGCTACAGATTGGGAAATGTCAGCAGGGAGTCCAGACTCACTGGAGATGGAGACTCCCAGAATTCCTTGATGGAGAATACCAAAAGCAGAAATACCTTCTGGTATGCTGGAACGGAGTAAGTGCTGGCTGATTGTAGCAATACGGATACACCTGTGCACAGCCATCAGCCTGAGAACAGCCTCTGGCTCTGCCTGGCCCGCAGCGCTGTCCCTGTTCCAGGGCAACGTGTCACTGAAAAGGATCTTCAAATCTCAGTGTTTGAGTGTGACCAAATGTTGCACACTAAGATTTAGAAAATTGGAAGCCTTCCTCCTCTAGGAAAAATGTTGGTATATGAGTGACTTCAAACACCAAAACTCTTACTTCCTCTATTCTCTCCATGACTACAATGAATATGAACATGTTTACATCCATTCTGTACATCTGGTAGTTCCTAGGACTTCTGACTGAACCTGAGTCAGTGGTAATACCACAGTAACATCCTACTGTGTTTAGAATATACACCCAGCTGTGTTTGTAATTTTTAGAGCTGAAACACAAGCTGCACCATCTCAAGGAATAACAGGGAAAACAAAACAATGCAGCAAACTAGCATCCATCATGTGCTCTCCCTGTTGCCTCCCACAGCTTTCATTTAATTTTTCAGTGAAAACTTTTCTGTCTATTAATAGAAATTCAATGAATTATTTGAATAGTTAATCCATGATTGTTAGCAAAAGCAGAAATTCTATTAACAGGACAGTGGAGCAAGTCTTGAGAGCTCAGCTGAAAACCTACTTGTTAAATCCCATTCAGAATGTACTATAGTACAAGATGTTTCTGCAGCTTCCTAGCTAGTAAATACCATATTTACTTTGCTTTCAGATATAAGGCTTAGTTCACAGTTTTTGTCTTCATGCTCCTTTGAAAGCTGTGGACTTCAGTCTTAAAGAGGGGTTCTATGCATTTTCATTAAGGATCTATGCATTTTAGTCCTTTTTGTGAAATTGTATTCAAGCTTAGCTACATAAACTTAGTCTCCGAAATCCATAAATCAAATATTCTGCTTTGTGAAAATGTTCTGTTTATTATGAAAATTATAAATATTATGTAAATGTTCTACTTTATGAAAACCCAGAATGTGGACCTGCATAGACGAACTGTTTACAGACAGTTCTCCAAAACTGACAAGAAAAGTTTGGAAGGAATTAGAACTGGAAATGCTGAGCCTGGGACTTTGCTTTTTGTGACAGTAGTCCTCTCGCTGCCTTTTTTAAATACCTTATGATTAATATTTAATATTTAATAGACACTCATCTGTTTAATATTTGAGGCTTTGTATGTAGTATACAGTTATTGTGTAGTCCTAACAAAATCCCTGTCTTGGCAAGTATAGTGGGTTGACCCTGGCTGGATGCCAGGCACCCACCAAAGATGCTCTCACACTCCTCTCCACAAGTGGACAAGGGAGAGAAAATGTAATGAAGGATTAATGAGTTGAGATAAGGACTCATGGATTACCATCACGGGCAACACAGACTCTCATTGGGGATATTATTTGAATTCATTACTAAAAAATCACAGCAAGATAATGAGAAGTAAAATAAGTCTTAAAAAATCCCACCTTCCCTCCACCCTTCCCTCCTTCCCAAGCTCTATCTCCTTGTTGTGGTGACCCAGCCCACTGGGGGGCTTTGGCAGGGGGTCCTCCCCCAGGCTTGAGAGGCAGGCTTCTCCTAAGGACATTATGTACCCCAGTTCTGTTCCTTTGATTAATCTGTTGCTTCTCCCTGTCCCTCTTTATCCCTTATATGTATGTTCTCCCTTCCCTGCTTTCCCATGTGCCCTCAGTCCCTCCCTTGTGGTATTCCTATTGGTTCCCTTGCCCTAGCCCCGTCTCTGTATCTTCTCTGCACCCGACACCCTTGGTCTCGATGCTCTGCTCACCCCGCGGACCTAATATATAAACCCCAAGCCCTTCCTCCATTTTGTCCTTGGCCCCTAACCTCCCCCTGCAATGAGGCTGAAATAAATCCTCTCGTGGAACATCATGCCAGGACCCTTCCTGACTCTTTCATCATCTGCATGTGACTGTGTGAGTGCCGACTGCTTCTCTGGCTGAGATGGATGCTGCCTCCCTTCACTCCTATGAGAGCCTGGTCCGTTTTGAACTGCCCCCTCCCGGTGGCCACCCTTTTATGGCCAAACGGGACACGACTTGATCTATTGGCGCATTCCGAGCTCTCCGGCAGAAACCCAGTGGCCCCACCGGAGCGGCTCGCCCTGCATAGACGCTTTTGGGAAGGTCGCAGCACCCTCATCAGCGCACGCCATGACACCTTCTTCCTCCCCACGGCACAGGGAGGTGGGAAATTGGGGTGATGATCAGTTCATCAGATGTTGTTCATGCTGCTGCTCAGACCGAAGAGTCTTTCTGCTGCTCCAGCGTGGGATTCCTCCCACAGGAGACAGGACTTCACAAACTTCTCCAACATACGTCCATCCCATGGGCACAGTTGTCCATGAACTGCAGCAATATGGGTCACCATTCCGCAGGGTGCAGTCATCCAGGCACAGCCTGCTCCAGCGTGGGTCCCCACATGGTCACAAATCCTACCAGGAAACCTGCTGCAGCATGGGCTCCAGCATGAGCTCCTCCACAGGTTCACCTGCTCCAGCAAGAGTTTCACACGGGTTCATAACCTCCTTTTGGGAATCCACCTGCTCTGGCATGAGTCTCTCCTCCATGAGCTGCAGGTTGATCTCTTTGTCATGGTCCTCCATGGGCTGCAGGGCACAGTTGCCTTGGGGTCTGCATGGTTGTTCCTTCCTACTTTGCTCTTCTCTGACTGCAATTACATCTGCACAATAACTTTTCTTCTAAAATGTGTTATCACAGAGGTGCTACAACCATTGCTAATTGGCCTAGCCTTGGCCAGCAGTGGGTCCATCTTGGAGCCAAGTGATGTTAGCTCTGCTGGACATGGGGGAAGCTTCTGGCAGCTTCTTACAGGAGCCATCCCTGTAGCCCTTCCACCAGCAAAACCTGGACATGCACATCCAATACAGCAAGCTATGGGACACGTAGCACTCAGGGGTTTGTTCTGCCGACCCCAGTCAGGCTGACAACACAAATCACTTTCATCCTTTTGATGTACGGTGTTCAAACTTTTCTAGAAAGGACTGAGCAGTGGCATCCCATGGCAAGGACATATGAGATAAACAGAAGTGGCACATTCAAGCTTATCCATGTTACAGGTAAATCCACCTTTTGGTCTGTTTTAGCTGGCAACGAAGAGGAAGTTTCATACATGGTCTACATACTACATTGTCTCTGGACTTGGATTTGGGATCATGTTTAGTGAATGTGGGCGCAAGGAAACGTGTTTGAATGCCAGCCTAATTCTCAAAATGAAGTGTGTATTTTTATCTTAATGACAAATAGTAGTGCAATAAATAACAAAATCAGCATCTATCATGGGCAATTTGTTACTTTTTTGATCTTCCATATGAGAAGTGTCCTGTTTTGTGGTGTGGTTTTTTTTTTGTTTTTTTTTTTAATGTGTGTTAATAATCAGTCAGTGGACACAGAAGGGCCAACTCCAAACTGATTGGAGGACATTTTGATTCACTTTTCAGGGGGAGTTTGAGTGGGGAAAATGTTGAACATGGAATAAGGAGAGGAGTGTGTTTGGTCTAAAGCAACCGTTCTTGTCCCCTCTCTCTGCTCCCCATGCTCAAACAGTGTGACTGAAAATACATTTGTCTTGTTTACCAAATACATGAGAAAATTCATTGAAATGAATAGTTTTCTGGGTTATACAAAAGTAAAACCAAAGATATATACTTAGATAAATGAATAAGGGCTGATGTGGAGATTGCAAACTGCCTTAAAGAAGCTGCCTTAGATAGGTCTCACAATGTTAACTTTCATATGGAACTGCTTCCCCAAGACCTTTGGAAGAGAGCATATCTGTATGAAAAATGAAAACTTAGATCTCAGGGGCCATCTTTCAAGATCAATGAAGATCCACATAGTTTTGTGTGGAGGCAATCAGATGCAAGATACTTTTTTTTCTTTTAATACTTTACTGCAGGTTTAATTGCAGCAATATTTCAATGCCAAAGAGAGTAATTTGCAGCTTGAATACAGCATTAGAGCTGCAATACCCAACATTTTAAAACCTCAGTATAAAAATGAGCATTTGGTACTACTACCACAAGAATTCTCATTTCCTGTTCAACTTTCAAAGAAATTGAAGTTAAATGTCTGTATTAACGTTTATAAAATTTTAGGAGTGATTCCCTTATTACATAATTAGCTTAAGCACTCTGCATATCTGCCGATTAGAGACATTACTCAGAGCCTGCCCTGGAACAGCTGCATTCCTAGACAGAAAAAGATACTAATGTGGCCCTGGGGGAGAGCTCTCCATTTTGACAGAATAAAACATTCTTGGAATACAGTTATTACAATTCATAATTGTTCACTTTAGGGGGAAAAAAAGGCAGGGAGAAAAGTATCTTGTTAATAAAACAAAGATTTCTAATAAGTTCATATTTCAAAAATTCTCTGCAGCTGAGGATGCAGGTATCTGGAGGGGAGGAATTTCTCCATGTTATGTATAATCAGGAAGCAAAAGCAGGAATTCTGACTACATATAGTTCCCTAAATCTGATCAGATAGCGACAATAAGGGTAATGACAACCAGGATAAGTATTGGAGGCTAGCACTGTGATTTGGCTGATTAAGCATGAGCCCAAACTGCATGAATTTAGAAGCAAAAACCACATTTGGCTGCATCTGTGGCACAATTACCAGGTGATGGGTTTTCATCAAAAGAAACACAGAAAAAAGGAAATACTACAGAAATTCAGCTTCTCTGGAATTACCACAGCAATTAATGACTCCCCAGCAAACATGATCAGGAATTGCTACACTATTTCAAAATCTTTTAATTGCTAAGAATTGTGAGACAGAGAGAACTACTCTGATATGTAGACTGCTTAGGTCAACTGGGTTAAAACACAGTGAAGTCTAACAAAGCGTAGTTGTGTGATCCCTAAAAGGAGTTCAACCAGGGTTGTAATGAAAATATCCTGCTGTACAGATCTCTTCATCCTGAAAGTCTGGAAAAGGGTGGCCTGTTCTGCAGTGAAGCTGTTGGTACTTCAGAATTATTTCTGACTCTTGGAGAAAAAAACACCACCCTCTTCTAAAGTAAAAGAACTTACATTTAGCTGAAAGAAACTTAAAATTTCATTCCAGAGAGTCCAGTGTCCTTTATGCAACTTCAGGATAACTTGAAAAAAGCAAAATCAGTGTAGCTCTCACTACACTTTAAAACGGTTCTGAAGATCTGTGTCCCATCTGGCTGACCTTTAACAAAGCAATTATTGCTCCAGTTTGTGAGCACAGTTCTCCTATTTCCTGTCTACAATTCAATATGATAGAAACTATGGAGAAAACTTAATAAATCTTACTGACTTGAAGCTTCTTTCCTTAGTCAAATTTAAAAAACTCTTCTGAAACCATCATGCATACCCTCTGAAGTGGTATCGAGGGCTTAGAATGTTACCAAGGTGTCTGAGAGTCAAAGAAGTGCAGTTCACCACAAGCCAGGGCTGCCTCTCCTGTTGAGGCATTGGAGAGTGCAGTTGTAGTGCTAAGTGAGGCATATCACATGCTATAGGTGCCTAATTGTTGCAGTTCTTTCCACCATGAGCAGAGATGAACTAACAGAGCTTTGGAGACCAAACAGTCTGAATTGCTCATTCCTCTTTTGACTCTGAGTGTTACAAGAAGTCAGTGACTCAGTTGGATGTTCTGAAACTAGCCTGATCTTCAATCTTCAAAACCAGTATCTGTTTTAAGCTCCTTTACGCCTCCAGCTGGGAAATCTGGGGTTTCATTGTATATCTGCCTTTAAAAACTATTTTGCTTGTATTCATATAGTGGTGAGAAGACCATTATAATAATTCACATAGCATCCATTATTACTATAAGTTAAGAAAGAAGAAACTAATTTTTTTTAACATTTCAAAACTGCTCTGATACTGTAGCTTTCTGAGTCTAACCTGAAACTCAATGAGTTAGCATGCAGCAGAAGAAAGATTGTCTAAGAAGTAGGAGAGATTACTAAAATCCATAGAAAAATTAGGGGGAAGCCAGAAATGACTGTATAGGAGTGAAAAGTGAAGACTGGGAAAGAAACAGAACACAGAAGAAAGAACTTGAGCAGAATATACAATATGAGCCTTCACACTGGAAAACACAAAGGTGATCTAATTACATTGATGGATGCACATTAGATTTACATTTGATTGCTCTGAAAATATCCACAACTATACCCTTTCCTATTATACATTGTCAGTGCTGCTGGGACTTATCCTTCTATCTATTGCATGTGTACGTAGAAAAATTACAGATACTTTTGCAAAAGGGATATGCCTAAATGTACTTTGTGTGATTGCTAAGCATCCCAAAATCAAGGTTCTTACAGATGTATCTGTTAATTATGAGTTCTGGTTGCCTGAGTGGATCTCCCTAAAAGTTAAGCTGAAAATCCCCTATTTTTGGCCTGTGCAGGAACGGAAGAGGGTTTAACAAAGAATACTTTACACACTACCTAGTCAACTTGATCACAGCATGTTCCATTTTCCTTCTTTATAACATTTAGATTGAGACACCTTTCAACATTCATAGACTACTTTCTTCCTGTCCCATCCAAAAATGTTTAATTATTTTCTAGGAAGGAAGTTAGAAATCTTAAAACATAGTTTCCAGTTGTAACTGGATTCTTTGCTTACTCTAGGCATAGATCANNAGGCATAGATCAAGACTTTTCTTTTTCTCTGTTAAATCTGATGTAGATTTTCTGTAGAAAACATGACCAATAGTTAAGGAATAACCAACAGCAAAACAGGCAATGGGCTCTTCAAACTGACTGATGGCTTCTGGGAATAGTTTTCATATATAGAATAGGACCTGCATTCTTCAGAAACTCACTATGGGACAAAGCACTTTGCGATGATGTTTGATTGCACTGGATGTAGAGGGACTGGATTTGCAGCGGCATGGTTATGGGTCTCTACTGATGGGACTGGTATGTCTAAGAGGAACTGAATTGTCTAATAAGCTACAGAAACCAGACTGGTTGACTGTACAGACCATTTCTTAGAGTGGTGACTGCTCAGTGTGCGTTGCCAGACTCAGAACTTATTAGACACTTGGTAAAAACTTGCTGTGTGTATGGTGGCAAGCAATATACTGTGGTATTAAGGTAGAAGTTTTTGCTGCAATAGTAATACATTTATGCTTAGATACAGAAGGGATGCAAACAAGCTCTAGCCAGAGTTGTATTTTTTGGGAAACAAAAGATTAACAACCCAAGATATCTAGTTCTGATTGTTGCAAACTGAATTAACAGATATCAGGGATGAATATAAGTTGTGAAGGCTGAATTTACACATTATATGGTCAGCTGAATAATATACAT
>WEIT01040941.1:0-11826 GCA_013389985.1 Dryoscopus gambensis
CTTAAGAAGAGCAGCTTTCAGCTGTTTCTGGGAACAGGTATATAGGATTGTGTGGGAGGAGGCATCTTTGAAGGGCAAAGATGCTCAAGAAGGTTGTGAAAGACATCAGCCAAACACAAAAATAGTCCATCCTGACTCCCAGGAAAACAAGCAGGTGTCTCAGGAGGACAGCCTGACTAGACAGAGAGCTCATGGTGGAATTCAAATGAAAAAAAAAAAAAAGGGGGAGTGGACAAGAAGGGCAAACATGGANAAGGGTAATCATGGAGAGGCTACTAAAGAGAAATTTAGAAGTATTGTTCAGCCATGCAGGGATGTTGTTAGGACAGCTGCAGCTCTCCTGGAAACCTGTTAGGGATGACAAGGGCAAGAAGATTTGCTTCTAGCACTGCAGAAGTAGGCAAGTATAGTGTTGAAAGGGGTCGGTGATTTAGTGACAGCAGATGTGTAAGGATGAGGTGCTTAATGCCACCTTTGTCTCAGTCTTTGCTGAGAGTGTCTCCCAGGCACCTGTGCTCAGTGAAAGGTTTCTGAAAGAAGAACAGGCAATACTGGATGAGGATAAAGATTGTGTTTACTTCAGGCAACTCAATCCATGAAAATCCAAGTGATCGGATGAACTGCATCCAAGGGTACCAAAAGAGATGGCCGATATTCCTGGATGGCTGATGTCAGTCATCTTTGACAGGTCATGGAAATGTGAGAACTGGAGAAAGTATGGCAGTCATCTTCAAAAAGACCGGTGTGTCAACTTTGGAAAACTACAGACCAGTGAGATTATTTTTTTTCCTGGGAAAAATCAAGGAGGAAGTCCTCCTTAAACATAATTCTGGGAATATGAAGGACAAAGTGCTTGGGAAGAGTCAATACTTACCAGGTGTAAACTATTCTTCAGAAACCTCTTTGTCTGTTTTGATAAAACAAAGGACTTTATTAATGAGATTATACTAGTAGAAGTAATTTACCTTGATTTTAATCAAGGCTTTCAACACCTGCCTTATTCTTATATCCCAGTTACGATATTATAGTCTGGATGGATGAATAAAAATAAAAAAATCTAACTGGGTAAAAACCACCCCAAATCTGATAGAAAACAGAAGGTGATACTTAAAGTGACTTCCCCTACCTAGAGGCCAGTGACAAGTGGAGGAGTTTATCCTATAACCTGTCCTGTTTTAAAGTTTTACCATCTTTTTGCCTTAATCTGCAAACCAGCCTTCTGCCTCTATCTCTCTACTTCCTATTTTGTTTCTTGTAAACTTGCATTAAGATCATACGATTTGGTCCTTTGCATCCAAACTGCACAACGTTGTTCTGAGCTGAGATACAAATAAGCAAAGTAGTGCTGCTCTGCAGAGGGGACTAAAGGCTATTGCTGCAACATTGTCAAGACTGAGTACCTCTGCACATCACCACACTACCTTTTGTAAGAAATCCACTCTTCTCATGGTCAACGTTTCAGTGTCTATATTGTTTGAGAAGACAACACTGCTTTTCCATCAAACATTGTGCCTGCATAACACAACAATAAACTAAAGAGACAATCAAGTGCTTAAGGACAAGCTTAACTTTAGTTGGAAAAAGTCATACCAAACAGCACAGTATAACTGCTCTCTGACTGCTGATCTATTGCTTGGCTATTATTCTCTCACGTTAATCTCTTAAATCCATGTTACATACATACTGAGCATTACTCTGGCATCCACAGATGCTGAGTTACAGTGTACCAGTAGCTTTGAAAAAAAGCTGAATTTGCATTCATTAATCAACATTGTGATAGGCAATTTACATGCATGCAGACACAGATCATGCAGGTAAATACTTCTATACACCGGTAAGCAGGTATACATACAAATGCATAGCCAAGTAATGATAGATCAAAATCCGGTTCCGAAGAGCTTTAAGGGTGAACTACTCTAAGAGCATCAACTTTCAGTACCAATTCTGTTGCACAGCCCTTGAAGTATTGCAGCCACACACTCTTAAATCATATCCTTTGCTTACATACTGTATTTAAGTCTTAAAATCCTCTGGTGCTGGAATTGCTTTTTAAGTAGTCTTACTGTTTGGTGGTATTTTCTTTTGGTCATAATTATTGATTTTTATTTTTTCATTATCAACACATTATACAGGATATTTTACAATTTTCTGTTGGTCATGTGTTAGCATCTTTCTTCCTCAGACCACCAATAATGCATTTATGGATGTTCCAGATCATCTATAAAACAAATATAATCACAAATTCACCTCTACACTATTGTAAGATAAAACTGCATTCAAGACACTTAATCTCTAACCTACTCTGGATTTATTTTTCAAGGTCATATTTACATTTCTCAAGAATGATCAGTTTTTATACACCCTTTCCCTACCATTTTTCCAGTCAAATATTTTTAGTTTACAAATTTAAATCAAGCGAGACTGTCTTACTCTGTGACATATCAAAATATAATTACACATTCTGGTAGTCAGTTGAACCTTGTCCCTAATTTGGATCCTATCTTGTGCAATTTATTTTCCCACTTGTCATGAAACTTATGACTGGAGCTGATCTTTTATAGATCACTTGGCAAAAGTGAATAATTAGAAATATTGTTCCATCTGCATCAGAATACTTTTTGTCCAAATTTTGGATTCAGGCATATTACATGCCTCCCTAAAACTCCCCAATAGGAGTGCAAGAGATAAAATGTTAAGGTGAATACAATGAATATATCTTGGAAATTAGTGAATCATATACCTTCTAATGTGTTATTAAATTATTTTATTCTCACTTAAGACTGATTTTACTGATTAGTGTCACTGGACTTTTTCTAGTTCTATAAACTTTTTCTAGTTCTAAGGAGATTCCATTTATTCATATAATGATGCATAAAACATTTTATTATTTGAGGAGAGGGTCTAGAATTTTGATTTTATGTTAAACTGTGTTTAATAAAACAGGTTTGAGAAAATAGATCACTTACTTGTCAAGCATAGCAAACCTTCTATTTTGAAGTAATATTAACAAGTCACTTACTGATTCATTAAAGCAGATATTAGAACTCTGTACACCTAGCTATGCTTGTCCTAAATTCCAGGAGCACAGCAGTGTTCAGGATATTCTGAGAGTTTCAGAAATGCGACCAATTATGTAACAAGATATGCCAAGAAACTTTATAACTAAAAATCAGGGCATATGAGGCATAATTAAAATCCAGATCTTCAACAACGTATTCTTAAAAATTGTCAGTAAACTGTACAAAAAATTAAATACCATAAGGTAGCGCGAGACTTGAGTTTCTTGTGTGTATAATGAGAAGGGAATATACTTTTGCTCAGATCAATCTATACAACAATGACAATTGACCACCTTTCTTAAAACAAGTGTACCTTCCTATGATATCTCCAGGTCAGAATAGGGCATGATCAACACTGCAGGATGGCGCAGGGAAAGGCTGCAAATAGAGAAATTCACAAAAATAAAGCTAGCCGAAGAATATTCAGTGCCACTCACTCTACATCCTTTGAATGTTTTTACGGAGTTAGAACAACTTGGAGCATCCTTTGAGCTGCAGATGGAGGAGTTTGTTTCCCTGCTCATAAAAGATTACATGGGTGATGTTGAGTGTCCTAATGCAGTTCTGTTGGATTTGGAAAGGACTAGGAATAGCATATCTCTGTTATAAACCTAACAATGCCGCCTTAACATGCCTCACACCTACTCTTCCCTACAGCTTTTGTTTTTTGATGTTCCTAGTAGACTACAGAACAGTTCTTATTTGGAAAGACAAGGGCAGAGTGGCCTAATTACAAATTGAGTTTGATTAATGAATACAGAAGAGGTTCTGAATTCTCTTGTTATTCACAGAGTTTTATGTCTCTGCTCCCACCCTTATATATTCTATAGCTTTATATTTACAATTATTTTTTGAGAATGGAAAGATGTTACTATAATTGTACATGAAAAATCAAGAAGGAAACTGCTTTCCCCTTAATATAATGTTGGATTAAAAATAGTGGTTGTACTAGTTTGAAAGCAAACTAGTGAGAGACTCCAAGTCAGAAATACAATTTAATAGGAAAAATAAAATAAATGCAATAGTACAAAAAACCAGCCCACTGACAGAGTCAGAGTACAACCTGACCCCGTGACAGTCAGGGGGTAGACAGCAGTCCAGTTAAAGTCCAGGTGGCTGCAGCCCTCCTGGAGTGATGGTTCTGTTGAAGCAGTGATTCTGTAGAAGGGTCTAGTCTTCCTCTGAAGGTCCAGCGGCAGTGTACAAGGGTCTGGTCTTCCTCTAGGAATCCACTGGAAAAGGCTGCTTGTGCTGTTCCAAACCCTAGATTATATCCAGGTTGGAATGCTTGGCTCCTTCCCCCTGGACGGAGCATCTCACAATGGGATGATGAGTCGTGAGGCAAGGCATTGATGGGCCCATTAACAGAAGATAGTCCGGAGGGAGGAGGCAGGGAACATCGCTACACCTGGTTTCAACAGCTCATGAAGATGGTAATAGAATACACTGTAACCCAGGCCAGTGGTGCAAAGCAGGTGAGAACACAGGACTGGAACAGGTCTGAGACTGGGGCTACTAGGAGTGTTTGAACTCCAGGGGAACTTGGTGACAGATAGCTGTCATTACCATTAGCAATGGTAAAGGGCCTCACTTTTATTTCTGATGATCACCACTTACAGTGACCGTCACACCAATGCTTTGCCTTTTTACTGCTCCTTACAACCCGCTGAGCTCAATGATCCAGCCTTGCACCTTATTATCTATCCACTTACTAAGTGCACAACTACATCCAACATGGATTTCAGAACACTACGAGGAACTATGTAAAAAGCCTTACTAAAAATAAGTATACGGCGTCTTCTGTGATGTTCTTTTCCATTTAGCCAGTCATTTCATCACAGAATGTTTTCCGTATCTTCCTCCACATTACAGAAATAGCTTCTGGTCATCTGCTATAAGTGAAAGGGGCCCAAAAGACCTGGGTTTATACCTGTGAGGTGGAAGCTGGAGGATGGGAAGAGGAAGAAGGGGAGAGGGGAGGGAAATCAAGTGGTGGAAGGGCTTTCAGGCCCTTTTCCTTGTCCTTCATCACCAACCACCTCACCCTCCCCAGTAAACAGCTGTACCTTGTGGAATATGGGGTTACATTTGTGAAAATGGTTAAGCTTGTGCTCACCAGAAGGCCCTGTGGGAACGGCACAGCAGCGCGCTGCACGGTTGGAGGTTGGTTGAGGGGTGAGACCCAGTTGCGAGTGAGGAGAGACCCAGTTGAGTGACAGTTGGAAGTGAGACTGTGATTGGCTGGAAGAACACGTGGACAGCGTGTGAACGGGAAGCTGATTGGGTGGTGGGATGCATGGACAGCAGCACTGCAGCTGTGCCAGCCAATGGGTGCCCTTCTGCTGTCAAGTTCTGTTAGGCTTCGGCTTGGTTTCAGTTGTGTTCGGTTGAGATTACGGGTATGAAGAAGGGGCACTTTTTGGAAATAAACAGATCTTCTTTGGACATATAAGGGGGTTCTGTTGTCTTTGTTCCCCATTGCTACAGTGCCTCATTTTCCCTACACCTTCTTTTGCTGCTGAGCTAGCTACAGAAACTCTTAATACCTTTCACTTGCTCCTTAGTTTCAGGTTCAGCTAAGCTTTGGCTTTCCGAGACCTATTCCTGCATGCTCAGGCAAAATCTTTACATTCTTTGTAGGCAGCCCATTACCGCTTTCACTTTCTATGTGCTTTCCTTTCATGACTAAACTCAGTGATCATGACTAATCACATCACTCTTGATCCCTCACAGAGTGCATAACAGCATTAGAATGCCAGTGTTTCTTAAACTTTTACATACACAACAATAAACTGAGTAATAAATTAAGGAGATCACACCAAAAGAAAGAATTCAGCCCACTCTACTTTGCAGCTTAATTATTGATCAAATATCTGTCCTTGAAATTTCACATTCTCACATACATAAGAGTTACTCTGGTTATTTTTGTTCACTAAAATCAATTTACAAGAATGAAATACTAACATAGATACAGAAACTATTTGAACATGAATTTTAAATAAGAAAGTGTGAGGATAGAGTAAAAGGAAGCAAAAGATTTTCAAGTGATATATAACAAAGAAAATTGCCTGAAAGGCAGATTCCCTTGTACAGTAAAAAGATGAAAGCTGCTGTTTCTGGTTTCTGTTATTATGGTTGTAATTATTTATTATGATAAAGCCCAGAGGCACATTATAGCAACTATTGTGCAAAAGGACAGTTCTGTAAGATGAGTCCAAGAGCCTGAAAGTACATTAGTGCAAAGGGATGTTGAGGGCCACACTCCATGATGAGTTATTTACTCCTTTATTTATATCCTTGTTTTCTAGTGGTGGGTAACAGATAATGTTTATAGTTCAGAAACTGTTGTCCTGCATCAGAAGATGAACAGTTAAGGACTGAGACTTCATTGCTGAGGATTCTATATGGACTATCAAATCTGGATTTTTCTCAGAGAACATAACATAAAGTTGATACCTCTTACAGCTTTAAATCTATTTGTCAGTTCAGTCCCATGATTCCTCCTCTCCTTTCCACTGGCCTTCATTTGACCCTTTCAAATGTACTAGATAGGTTAAATCACGCACACAGATAGAAAAGACACCTAAAAAAAATCAACAACAAAAGCCCAAAAACCAAACCAAAATTCCTTAAAAATTCCACTCCAAACAAATGAAAAAGGGACCTTCCAAAAACCACACAACACGCCACATTAGAAAATTTAAAAATGCACCTACAAGACAAACAAACAAAAAACCCCAAACAAAAATCAAAGCACAAAGACAAAAAACCAACCAACCAACAAAAACAAACAAACAAGCAACCCCCCAAACCTAAACAAAAAAAAAAAAAAAAGAAAAAGAAAAAAGAAGAAAACACCAAAAAAAACCCCCAAACACAAACCACCATGACTCAAAGAGTCAACAACAGATTGGCAATATTTAAGTGACTTACTGCAAAGAAAGACAAACTGAGCCAGTAGATACAGTAGGAATTAAATTTTTCTTCTTCCAACATACTGGGGGCATGAGTTCAACTTAAAACGTGTCATGTAATACCAGTCTGGCTGGCTAAGTTTGAGAAAGTGTGTAAACAACAGAAACAAGATATATCTGTGCAAAGCTTTAGGCCTGTCTTGGAGTTTAGTGTGCATGACAGTTATTGTTCTGCTAGCCAGAAAAATTAGAACTCCAAGTAACCATAGTACACTCCCGTCAGACACCTTACATGCACACACACTTGCACTATGAGCCATAGTACACAAAATTATACTGTCTCAGGACAAAAAAAAGACTCACATAACATGAAGTATACTGCTGGTTTGTTTTTCACACAGTATCTGTCAAGAAGATGCATAAGCAGAGCAAGTGATATGGTACACTGGCAAATTTTCCACAGACTTTTCTCCAGAAATAACCGAAGCCTCTTCATTATGTTTACTTCATATTACTCTGGTAAAATTAATTTTGATATTTTGAATAGAAAAGAAACACAGCTGAAATTGAGGCTACATAGGCTCATAATCATAGGTGCCATAAAGCAGAGGGAAGAAATCAAATATGTGTACCTCTTGTACTGAGAAAAAAAAATGTTAAAAACACCCCACATGCATTAATTTAACTGTAGAAAGCAAATCCCCAAGCATATACCCTTTCAATATCTGAAGACATAGCTGCTTCTATGTGTTATTTTCCCTGCTTCTAACACATCTGGAAGATGACCTTAAAAATTAGTTGTGCATATTTGATATAAACCTGTGGAAAAAACTGTGTACTTAAACACATCTCATGCTGTGCTGATGCAAGCCACAGGCAATTGTTGTTATTTAGAGGGCCTGGAAGAATAGAATTTGAAAGTGGTTAACTACACGAAAAGAGCCTACGCATACATGTACAGCTTGAATGTAGGATATATGGTGTCATTCTGCCATTTAAGCTGTCTGCAGAGATCTGGAGGGTTCTTTGTCACTAAACTTCAATATTTCACTAAGACAGATGGGATCTCTGTGCAGCCTGAGTTCAAGCTCCTCTTGTAACGACATGCTGGCATATAAACTAGAAGCACTACATCTTTGTGGAGAAACACTAATGGTTTTCCCTTGGTAAAACAGCCTGGGTAACAATATATGATAAGATAGGGATGTGAATGTAAACAGCATATATTAGTGGAATATTCAAAGATGTTTGAAAGGATACTTCCAAAAAAAGCCCAACTAACCAACCAAAAAACCCCAAAACCCAACAAACAAACAATCAAACCCCAAACCATCCAACAAACTAAAACCAATGCTGATGGCACCAAAAATGATTAATATCTGTTGTAATAAACAATCATCTGTGAATGACCATGAAAATTTTGGGTAAGAAAACCAAACAAAAAAGTTGAGTTATCCTTAAGTGAGGTATGAAGGAATCATGAAAATTTGAAAAAGAGAAGAGAGAAATGTACCTAAAATGGTATGATGCTGCCAAAGAGTCCCTGGGGCATAGTGGCCTTTGCCAGGCTGGACAGAGCACCTCCTAGTTTAACAGTACCTAGGGACCCACACCTTTGGGGACTGGGGTGACACTTGGCCTTCTGGGGGTCTTCATCACCTGTGTGTACACTAGTAAGTTGAAAGAAGTGGGCTGTGTGGGTACAATGAAGCTGGAGCACCCACATATTCAACAGGGGTGTGTGCCAGTGAGGTATCCGATAGTGTCCTATGAGAGAGATAGCTTCTGGTCTGGTTGTAAGCCTTTGAATGTGTCTATGTCATTAAGAATTTGGGGGATGTGTCAAGAAAAACGGTTCACAAATTTTTGGTCACTTTTTAACATTTTGTGAGTGTTCAGCTATTTCTGCGTCTGCTATATTGCTGACATTGATCCTCAATGTACAGTTCCCCAATCACTTGTTAATCATTCATTGTTAAAAAACAAAACAAACCCAATAAACTGCCTGTATCTTTATTTTGTCTGATGTGTTATTATTTCTTGTAGTCAACTAAATTCTCTGAGCAAGTTTGCCTTGAAGAAGCAGTGAAACACATATATAGTTGTAGTTTATTTTTTAAGTTTTCTAAAGTTTCTGGGATCGTGATCTTGCCATTAAATAAGACACTGAAAAATGAGTATTACACCTGCTTACATCTCTTCAATTGGACTAATATAACTAAGGTTATATCAGTGAGCAGAAGGAAAAACAAAACACAACTGACCCTTTACTATTTAGACTACAGATTTAATGCAATTTGCCTGGATAATAAAGCAAAGCTATCTAATGTAAGATGCTGGGGACATACTATCAGCAAGCTAGCTGCAATTTCTCCAGTGATCTCAAAGCTAATTAATCTCAAGTATTAATTACCAAGAATAAGAAACAAATGGCTAACCTAGACTTCAGTGAATTGAGACATTTGTATAAAGCTATAAAACACCATTGCTAAGTCATCCCTAGAGGTACCTAACTGCCTACACTTCAACAGCATCTTCATAGGTTGTGATGAGAGGTGATTATCCTTCAGGAGATTAATCTCCATGTATTTGCTGAGTAATTCTCAGTTATGTCCTCTTCTCATATCTGTGCTGTTGAAAAATAGTCATACTTTTGTTGTTGTCATTCATACCTTTAACAAATATGTTTTGCAAACCTATCAGAATTCAACGTTATGCAGTTTACTCATAACATAATTGGCTAACTTGATAATGTGATTTTTGTCATCTGGGTTCACTAAACTAAAACCTTCCACACTAAAGTCAAGGTCTCATGTTGGATACTTTTAGAGAACTTACATGCAATAACATATACACACACACTCTCACATACATTTATACATATATATGTATATATACATACACACATATGTACATACAAGCAAGAAGGGGAAAATCAATCAAGCACTGTGAAACAAACCTACAGTCATTTCACATGTAGAAAGACATTCCATTGCTACTGAGAGATTTTTTACTGTAGGAATAAATTTTTTTCAGAAATTTATAAACCTTCTGAAATAATAAATATATACTTCTACTATTAATACAACTTCAGGAAACTTCAACAATTTTAGGTGAGGGCTTTTTAGTTGTATTTTAAATGCTTAAGTGCATCAGTTAATTTGAGAAACCATTCTGATTAGAACCATTGCTATACTAAAAACAAACAAGCAGCATTAATAAAAATCAAAGTGAAAAAAGAGGGAGGCTTTGTTCGACAACTTCTAGCTTTCGAGCAACTGTTACGAACATGCTCCCTCAAATTCATGTAAAATATTTAAGGAGAATGCTGACACAGCTGAAAAAAATTTACAGTAAAAATCAGTTTTCCGTTACGCAGTTTAAATATGACAAACCAAGTTAATAGAAGCATTTAGCTCACTAGACACAAGTTGAATTTTAATAGGGAAATAAAAATTCTTTGGAACAGATTTTCCATATATCATCTAGGATCATTATAGTAGCTTTCATTTCCTTCAAGGCAAGTGCTAAGGCACACTCCCATCTATTACAGCAGACATCCAACAAGCAGCACCTCTTCTGCATCTTAAATACTATTTTTCTTCCCACCTATCCAGTCACAAACTGTTCTGCGGTTAGGTACTCTGACTTATTCCATTGAAACTTGCAAAACTGAATAGTCATCAGGAGAGATAACAGTCTTTCTTTCTTTACTTAACTGTCCTACCCAATGGAGTAGTATTAACTTCCTGTCTCCTTTTACATAAAGGACAGGAGAGAAAATTAATTGCTTTTGAGAAAAAAAAAGAAGGAACATACGTTCCGTGGTCTCTTATAGCTTGATGAGTGCACTCGGTTACAAACTAACAAATGTTTATTAAAAGACTGTCACAAAGGATCAAATACAGTTACAGTTACTAGTTCCTGGGGAAGTGCTCAGTTGAGTGAGACTTGGAATATTTTGCTCTGATTCTGGCTTCCCGGGATCCTGAAACTGGGTGTAACAGGACCAATCTACCCAAATCAGAACAAAACGGAGAAAAACAGAAAACTACTCAAAACCTCTCAGGTTAGCCTAGAAAATTGGATTTTTTTTTTCTTTTTTTGGGGGGGAGGGGTGGGGCTGGTTGGGGAACAAGGAGGAGGGAAAAAGAAAAATCTGTTTTAAGCAGTTAGATGCCCACTTTCTCCTTGTTTGACTAAACAGGAAGAATGCAATAGCGAAAACAGACTATCAAAACCACAACATAATTACCTTTTGGGCTGTTATGCCAATGCAGCAAGCACAAGAATGCAGAGGAAGTCCTTTGTAGGTACATAACAATAACAGTAAAATTCAGTTTCTTTACCCGACTTTGTTTCATGTGCGCTGTGTGTCACCTTTACCTCCTTCCTTTGGGCTAAATAAACTTACTCCCAGGTAGCCCAGCTGCTTTACCACCAAACAATTTAATAAACTTGAGCAGATTTGCCTTCTAGATAACGACTAAAATGCACCAGTAATCTCCTCTTTCTGTCCTGTCTTTCTGGCCGCAAAAGGCAACCAGCCTTTAATTCCATAGGAATTAACACATGATTCCATAGGAAAAAACTAACTTAGGAACCACCATCTTGTTGTAAAATAACTTTTGCATTCTATGAAGCCAGCCAGGTAGTAGAGAGACACAGAAATGAGTCCCCCCTTTTTTTCCTCAGAATGGAATCAGCAGCTCTTCTAGGGCTTAAAGGGCCCCCATGCATCTTATATATATTCTGCATATCAGTTTTAAAATAAATTTTGATTTAGCAATCATTTAGGGCCGAGATTAAGAAAAAAACCTAAACCAAACCAAAATAAAAAACAAGAACAGAAA
>WEIT01040942.1:0-34493 GCA_013389985.1 Dryoscopus gambensis
GTGACTATTTCACATTTTTCTAAGAAAATACATGTGACTATTTCCATATTTTTAAATATTTAAATTCTTTTGTATCATCAACAAACCTGCAAAGACGAAAGTTCTGCTAACTTGAATCCAAAGCAGTGAGACATATTTACAATTAAGAACTGATTCTAACCCATCTGCGCAACACTGACTGAAGGGCTCTGCCTTGATTAATTTCATCTGGGGAATAAAATCCTTGGTTGCACTGGCTGCCAGGACAGTGCCCTCTCCCAGGGAAGAACAACTACACTGCACTGTCACAAATAAGGATGTACGTGCATGAATCACAGAATCATGGAATGGTTTGGGTTGAGAGGGACTTTAAAAATCATCTGATTCCACCCCTGCCATGGGCAGGGGCACCTTCCACCATCCCAGGTCGCCCCAAGCCTCGTCCAACCCGGCCTTGGGCAATTCCAGTCCACATGAAATGGAAATATTTTAAGAGACACCTGCTGTTGTGACAGGTTTACCACAAAACCTACAGTCGACTGTGTCTGCTGCAAATACTCGTCCTCCATCTTGGCCAGCCGAGCGTTGGTTTCCTCCAGCAGCTCCTGCATGTCCTCCATGTGCTTCTTGCAGATGTTGAACTTCTCCTTCTCCATCTCAGCCACGGCATCGTGGAGCTGCGTCAGAAAAAAGGCACAAAACAACAAATGGCATCTACAACCAGCACTGGTAAGTGTTACATTATTATAGCTTATCAATAGAATCACTGAAAAGCCCGGGTATTCACATTTCTGTCCTCTCTGAATATGTTGCTTCTCTAGAACAAAAAACAATTGTGGCTGCCTCATTCCTGGCAGTGTCCAAGGCCAGGTTGGACGGGGCTTGGAGAAAACTGGGATAGTGGAAGGTGTCCCTGCCCACAGCAGGGGGTGGGACTGGATGGGCTTTAAGGTCCCTTCCAACCCAAACCAGTCTGGAATTCTATGAAAACCGCCCCCCCAGAAAGAAAAACACCCAACACTGAAGCCTCAAGATCTTCAGCACAAAGGACACTTTATGATTTATGATTATGATTTGCCTTTAAGAAGGCAAGAATTAAACCCAACTTCATTTCTAGATGCAAGGCTGAAAACAATAAATAAATTATACAACAAACTTCATGAAGGGAGGTGGGTTTGTCCTTTTTCTGACCCTCCCTCTCCTGAGAGGGGGAAGCAAGAAAAATCCTGACAATCATCTGGACAAAGGTGACACTGTCTCACAATAAACATGCTCTTCCCTCTGCTTTGCTGCTGTCTTGAGTTGAACAATAAATAAAAATACATTGAAGAATTCATGACCCATTGCAAAACTAAGAGTTCAAAGGAATCACCGTGACAGCAGGTAGCAGCAGGTTTACCCAGATTAAAATTCCATGTCAGGTCAACCAGAAATAAACACTTCCCTAATACATCCAGAGACTTGCCAGGAGGCCAGATGAACCCCAGAACAGGGTGACCAGCTGGGTGTAAAAGCATCAGCAAAAAGAGTCTTGATTGCTCCAGGAAAAAATAAAATCAGCACCAAAAATATCCCTTAAATGCATTCTGTATATTTATTTTTTTTGAGTGACAACATGTATTATCCCAGATGAGCACTGCAGGAGTCTGTCAAAGGAGGGAAGCATTGTTCATTACCCTTTTCTCCCACTCATTGTTCAGGGAATCATTGGTTTGCTCACACATCTTCTTCAGCTCCCCAATCTGCTGCTCTTTAGCTTCTCTCACAACTTGGGACTCACGAACAAGGGTCTGAACTGTTAAAAATGGGAAAAAAATAACCAACCATTCAAGACCTTTGGGATTTTTCATTGTTGGCAATAGATACAACCAGTTGATGCCAGTTTTCCAATTGACCTGGCTTTCTGATGGTTTTTAGCTCTTAAATACTTGAGGCATGTGCTGCTTTAAAATGTAGCACTGAGATTCTGTGTCATTACAATATTACAAGGTGTCCTCTCTTTTCTACCTTGTTTACAGAATATTTCAGAGTGAGTTTTCCTTCCTGAAGGAGTAAATATACATCAGCAAAATTCTGTATAACCACAAGAAAATAGTTACTTTTAACCTGATTTCATGAGCATCTTTAGGAGAAAAGACTCTTGTAAAGTTCGAGTTGAGGTTGCATGCCCAAGATACACAAGGAAATTAAGTTCCCCAACTTAAATTGCAAGTGATGGCATCATCATTAGTGGAAAAAGCAGGTACATATTCACTTCTCAGGAGGGACTGAGGATTTTCATTACCTGGAACAGTGTGGGTGACTCCAACTCACCCAGTTCCAGCCAAGAGCAACCACCAGCCCACAGAGAGAAGCCCCAGACCCCTTGCTGGACAAATTACTTTCCCAAGGAGCAGGAAACAAAATACATGGAACTCTCTCCCTTTTTGTACATAGATTACCAAACTTCTGTATTATTTTACATTGTGGTTTGGTCCATAGTGTGCATGGACTCCAAGGAATTCTAAAAGAAACTAACACTGAAAAACTGCTGACAAGCCACACTCAGGGCTAGTTTTGTACTTATGACACACTCAAGACTAGTCATGTTTGAAATCTCCTGCTGCAATAGTCTTAAAAATAACCCGTTGTGGTTTGATTAAAATGTACTGAATGTATAAAGAAAGGAACTTTGAGCCAGAGATTCCAAAAAAAAATTGAAATAAGTGGCCAAAATACTTAAATAGCATCAAAGAAACTTTTTTTGGTGACGCTCATAAAACCTGTACTCAATGTAATAGATCACAGGCCTCTTGGAACATTTGGGTTGGAAACAGCAGGGACAACTGGACAAGAATCTCAGGATCTAAAGGAAAAAATTAAATCAAGAGCTGCAAATGATGAAGAAAGGGATGTCTGCAGAAGGAACACACAAGCCCACAGCCACAAGAGAATGCAGTACAACACCACCACATAGAAAACAACCATGAGGACAAAAATCACCTTTTTTCTCCAGTTTTCTAATTGTCTCCTCAGATTCTTTTTGTTTCTTTAGGTAGGTGGACTTCAGCACATCTATTTCGTCATTCTTTCTATCCAAAATCTGCAGAGGAAATTCAGAATATTTTAACAAAAGTCCAAAACATTCCAAACTACAGCCAGTGCACAAGATAATATACCCTGATCTCTGTCAAAGGCGCTGCCTCCAAGAGGTGCTCAGGTTGTGCTGGACTAAGTGACTGAACCTAAACTATTTTCCCAGCTACAACTGCCAAGTCATAAACAAAGGACTGGTTTAGACAAATGTAGGCAAAAGCAGATTAAAGAAGGAGTTTCATGTTTTAAGGTGGGTCTTTTTGTTTTCTTTTAAAACTGGGTAAATCTGGTGTTGCTTTTGTTGAGTTTGGAAGTTCCATGGTGCTACTACTGCAAATAGAAAAGATTTTCATACTTATGTTGCCTGATAGTATTTAAAAGCACCTAAAATTCTCAGCAGATTGAGCAAATATTTAAATAAGTTGGTGAAATTCATTACAGTCTTTTGTGTTTCACCAATTGAAATTCCTTGCATAGATCCCAAGGAACAATGGACTGGAATAGAGCAAGTATATGAGGGAAACCACACCCACATTTCTGTACAGGCTGAGTTTGGAAAAAACCAGCTTGAATATTTGCACACTTTTGAGATAGTATTTTAATTTAAACTTTGTGTTTAAGATAAAGATTAAAGTCACAGAAATTTTATAACAGTGCCCCAAATCTCTTATCAAACAGAAGCTTTCATCTTAAAACAATATTACTCCATCTGCAATAAACGTTTTGTGTCTTTAAAGATTAATACGACACTATTTAACCTTTTCTAAAATATCCAACGTTATTAAACAACTTCAAAAGACAGAATTCTACCATCAGTTAGGAAGGGATGACAACTCAAGGGATGAGAAAGCATTTAAACTATTTCTTATTCTCACAAAGCTGTTTCCTTTAGACTCTCGGCTTCGCTCGCTGCTTCTGCTCCGAGGCCTTGAGAACAGATGAGCCAAATATGCACCTGGCCAAATATTAACATCCTCTCAGGAGGCTTTGATGTGTCACAGAGTTGTGTCAACCGACTTCCTCCAAGCCTGTGACTCAGTCTTTGGAAACAAAGCAGAGGCCCCGACTGATGCCGAGCCTACAGCGGGATCAGCCGCGGCGATGCCCGCGCCGGGATCGGGGTTCCCGCCACAGCCCCGGGATCAGAGCCCTGCCAGAGGCACCTGGGATCTCACAGCCTTTCACCCCACCTTTAAAACATGGCATTAAAAGTAACAGTATGTTACTTTTGCATAAAAATGCATAAAAATGCAACACAGCATAGAAAGGGCTGCTTGGTGACCTGCCTCTGCTCTAAGAGTGCCAAAACAGAGACAGGACAGCCAGCACTGCTGCTGTGTGAGCAGGAACATAACTGACATATCCGTGGGTTTTCCTACTCTTACATTTCACATTTTGTCCATGAAAAATTAATTTTGTTCACATTCTTCTCTAATACAAATGTTTTCTCTCTAACAGAAAAATCACGAGTTTGTGATTGCCCACAGAAGTTGTTATGCTGGTAAAAAAGGTTGTCTTGTTCAAACAAACAAATTGCCTTGTATTTCCATCTCCTTTCTGCAAGTGTTCTCCCCTTCCTAAGTTTATGTTACCATAAAATATTCTGCATTCCTCTCAGTTTATGCCAACTGTTACCTACAATTTGACTTCCAATGAACATTAATTGCAATTGTAAAGAAGTTAAAGAACAACTGATAAATATTTATGATAATCATAGTCTCTATTACTGTTTAATATACGGCTTTTGGGAAAAATACAAACACTGCTTACCTTTTGAACATCAGCATCATGCTTCTGTTGTAATTTCAGTTTTTCTTCGTGAAATTTACCTTCTGCTATTTTCATTTTCAGTTCCAGCTTTAAAAGCAAAACAGAATAGATACAGAATTTAAATAAAGAATAAATTACACTAATGACCTTTTCATAACTTTTTAATTATTCATTTATGTCTTTCAGAAGGCAATGGGAAGTCACCAACAAAGAATACCTATGAAAAAATCTACATTCAGTTTCTCAGTATTTTCATATTTATTTGATACAATTGTTACAAAAGATGTCATCCTACAACATTTCTTCAGAAAAATAGATTTGTAGGATGTTTTAGTTGGCAATAAACACAACTGCTACTGCCCAGAACAAGCTATCGTTCTTTAAATAAACACTTAGGAATAAAACTTTCATATTTCTGTTAATATACCAAGTTTGGTAAACTCATTTTCATTTCTTCAGGCAGGTGTTACATTTATACAAAGAATGTCCTTTAGCCCAGATGCACGGGGGTTTTTTGTTTGTTTTCTATTATTCACGGAGTTCACATTATAAACATATTTCCTTTTAAAGGTGCCTTATGATGGGATTAAGGATTGGATCACTGAAATACATTTCCTGCTCTGCTTGTGTTTGTTCAAAGCTGTACTTGAACCCCTCCAACACGAAAATACATTGCCAATTCTTACTTAGATTCTAAGTTTCCATCTTTCAAGTATTTTTAAATCTCTTGCATGTTTTCAGTACACCATTAAAGCCTGTCTTCAGGACAGCTATGAGAGGAATTTTGTGTTTCTCAGGGTTTTCTAGAAACCAAAAGTGACACCTTGAGTTCAGATTCAGGCTGTTCCACTCCACCATTTATTAATATCTACAGTCCAGAAAGCAAAGTGGACTGAAAAGCTTCCCCAGGGGACAGACCCTGATCCCCCTCACTTTAGAAAGGGAGGCCCAAGCCCCCTTCAGGAGATGACTCTAAGTGGTCTTTGGCCAACAGAAAACTTTGCGTTTGACTTTTGCCTGTTCTAAAAGGTGCTGAGGTCTCCCCACCTCAAGGCTGGACACTGCACTCCCATCGCCATCCAACCACTTCCAGCTCTCATGTTTTCATTTAGCTCAACTAAGAACCTGACTTGTAATATCTCAACTCACAAACTCCAAAGATATCAACAGCATTATTCATTCTGCCTTTATTTTCCATGCCCTTGACTAATCAAAAGTTGGCATTCAAGCGTGAGTCTTTATCTCACACAAACACTAAACACAGTACAAATTATTCACTTTTTATATGATTCATTTGTGTTGCAGCTTTGTTGGGACTTGAAAACATCACGACGTTATCGTCACTTGAAAATGTGAGCTACAAAAATCCAACTCAACTCAGAAAGGATGGGCAGTAAACACAAAGGGCTCTTCAAGAAGTGAAAAGAGGAGAGGGAAGAGCAGAAAATGTTTTCATTTTCTGGACTCATCAGCTGATACCAACCACCACTTACTACACCACAGATAAAGCAATCACCTCCCAACCATTTTTTTGTAGTCTTATGCAAATTAATGGTGGGGGAAAAAAGTTAGGTTGACAATTAATCCAAAGAAAATAAATCACATTCTCAGCTGTCAGCCAACTCTTTTATCATCCCAAAATAAGCATCACGATAAAAATGCATCTTCTATTCATGAAATCTACACATATGTATATATGAAAAGAAATATATGCGTATATCGCTCCAACAAAGTGACATTATAGAAGAAAATCTTAGTACCAGGTGATGAATAAGTGTTGATTTAATAAAAAGAGCACAGTAATCCACTTCCAGAGAGACAGCTTGTGAACATTCCATAAATAAATATGAAGGCATCGTAAAAACACAAATACCAGAAACTAAACATGAAAGAAACTCCAATCTACTTGAATTACATCGAAAGCTTATGAATGACTGAGGTACAGCTCCTGCCCTCACACAGCTCCTAAACCTGCACAAATTACATTTAAAACTCATTAATACCATGAGAATGTCTTCGCTGATGGAAATGGATGCTTGGTGGTTTGTATCAGCTGAGAGCTGGCCTAGGTTTTATTATTCTGTACATTGAAATAACACAAAAATAAATCAGAATCTAGAATTTCACTTGGATTAAAGATGGGCATATATATTTTCAAGTGCTGGTGATTGTTCACAGCCACAGGATGTTTTCCCCCAGGCTGACAACAGAACTCCCTGTACTTGAAGCTGGATCCCACCTCTCATTAATCTTCCCCTTAGCACTGCACTTGCACCAGTACCCATCAATTTTAGCTCATTAATTCATCACACCACTTCCACAAGAACAGCCATCTCTTAAAATGTCACAGATTTAGGACTGATTTCCAAAAAGGAGAGCTAATTGCAACCAAACAACTGGGAAAAATGTGTCCAAGATACAGAAGTCAGCCCTTGATGAATGCAAACGCTGTACAAACTAAGTAGATCATTTTTCCTCTGAATATTATAAATAAAAGAATATAAAAATCTCTTACATGAAAAATCCCAAAGACCAACTCCTCATCAGGTGAGGGCTGAAAAGGGAACACCTTCAAAACCACTCAGAGTCCTCAACTTCTATAAACTTAGAGAAATTCTGAAGTTTCAGCACCTCAGGCACTTTTCTGCCCCATCTACTTCATTCACAACTTCCCTAATTTCTCCTCTACCATATAAGGAAAGGTGAGAAGTCCCATTTTAAAACGTCTGAAATTCAATAGCTGATGCGCACGTGAAGTTTTCAGCTACTGTTGAGAGGAAAGCTGTATTTGTACCAAGTACCTGGTAAAAAATAAAATAAAAATAATCTCCAAGAGCATTTAAATTTTGTAATGGTCCACAGTTCCAACCCCACATGTATCTTCATCTCAGCTTCTGGAAGTGCTAATTTGAGCATTTGCTATAAAAATAATGATACATTGGTTTAAAAATCCTGCGCTCAATTTCTTGTGTGGAAAACTGCTGGAGAAGCCAGAAAACATGAGAACAACACCACAGCATCCTATAGCAAAGCCTGGAGGGCTGGTTTCATTTCCAGATCTGCTTTTCGACCCACCCTTTCTCTGAGGCAGATTCCCAATCTCACGGCATACGTCGATACAAAATTGAGTCATGTAAACACATTTTATGCAGTGATCTCATGAAGGCTGGGGTGGAAGCAAAAGGGCTCAGCACTTCCCAGCTGGGAGTGACATGCCTCCCCTTCCATTTGAAAGCTGAAGCACATCATTAAATACTAATTTCAGTCAAGGAATATTTTTCAAATTAAAACCACACTAAACTGAGGTGGAGCCTGTCCACAGACCCCAAGTGTCAAATCTCAGCTTGTCCCAATTTCCTGTGGAACAGCTCTAGGTAACTGCACGTGCTGCTCTTCCCTACACTGCCCTCTGCACTTCAGCTTGACTTTATTTATTAAACACGTATTAAGAAACAAAATAACCTACAGCAGTACCAAAGACCTTCATAACCTTTAGAGAAACCAGATAAAAACAACTTCTCTAAGGCGTTCACTTCGTTAAATGCAATTTACGGCGCTCGTGCTCATTGGTTTTAATGTCTTTTATCGCCAGTTAAGAGGCAGCAGAGAATATGAAATTTATGGCATGTTACCATTCAGACAAGGGAAAAAAAGTGTAGATATGTAGCTATAGTTGGGAAGTTTGCAACTATGTATGAAACGCAGCCATTGCTGTTGGCTGAACATCATTCCTTTGGATTTCTGTCATTGTTTATCCTCCTCACAAAGAGAATGAGGCAATTAAACCCTAAGGCCATGTAAACAATACTGATGTCAAACATCTGTGCTGTCCCTGTTATTTAAAGCCATGAAGGGTGGTAGCAACAGAGCTGCTTTTATGTGCCTAGTCACACTTTCTTCCTCATTAAAAAAAACAAAACACCACCAAAACCAGCAAACAGTTACCTGAAAATGGGGTTTCGTGGTATCACTGTCCTGATTCCACAGCACAGCTCAGGTGCTAGGAAAGTTTAATAATTGTCAGGCTTAAACGGACAGAGTCTAATCTGCAACTGTCATAAATCTCCAGGGGGGGAAAAAAGTGATGTCTCCTTTTTTTGCAAGAGGACANTTTGGCTATTTGACAAAACAGAACTTGTTGCTTGCCAGGTTTTTTTTTTCCAAGCCTGTGAATATATGGGGGAGGGAGGGAGGAAGCGAGGAAGGGGGAGAAGGATGTAAACAATAAACGAGAACTTCAAAGTAAGAACTAACAACGCAGAACAATGACTTGTATATCTTACAGTAGACGACAAAAGTTNAGAAATTTGTCGAAATATTTAAATACCTGATTTAAAAGCAAATCAATAAGTGGGTTAGCAATATGAATCACTGAACTCCTGCCCACTCATCTTCATTCCAGGGCTCACCCTCAGGCCAGGGGGGGCATCCTGGAGCTTTACCATCCATCAGATTGGGGTTTTTGGCTATTTGACAAAACAGAACTTGTTGCTTGCCAGGTTTTTTTTTTCCAAGCCTGTGAATATATGGGGGAGGGAGGGAGGAAGCGAGGAAGGGGGAGAAGGATGTAAACAATAAACGAGAACTTCAAAGTAAGAACTAACAACGCAGAACAATGACTTGTATATCTTACAGTAGACGACAAAAGTTATTTGTCGTGGTGTGCTGCAGCTGCTAAAAGAAATCAGTGCACAGCACACAAAGCTTTGATATTTCCACAGAAAGAAAGGTTCCTTAAAAAATATCAACAAACAACTAGAACTTTCTACTGAATTATGCTTACTCAATTTTCACATGCAGGGTTAAAATAATAAATATTGATAGTTTACATGGTGTTTTAAACCATACAGGAAGGCCAAGACNTGTAATCATATTGGAACTAATCTTCCATTTTCAAATGGAACTGCTGAAAACTTTGTGCTCAGTTTGCAGGATGTGGAAAAAATAATGTTCACTTCCCATTCCAGAAAAATAAACAAATTTACACCTACATTTTGAAACAGTACATCATTAACCACTCCAATCACAGCACTGAATATCATCAATATTTTTATCCAATGCAATGACCAAGGTGAAATAAATGTCTTGGGAAGTCTCTGTTGCAAAGAGCTCAGGATAAACCAGAGATGGACTGAAATAAAAACAGCATCAAACAAGTGGAAAAGCCAGAAATTAGAATGTAAAAAGCCCGGTTATAAACATGGCATTTTGCCCAGATTCAAAGGTCCCTCCACAAAAGTCCATGTTTATGATCTGGACTCTATTATTTGACCTAACAAACATTTATAATTCCCTCCACATATCTAACCTTCTTTGTGTCTTCACTCTTTAAAAACAATACAACTGCTACTTCCAGTTGCAATATTTTTACACATTACTCTTTAAAGGGAAATATGATACTCAATAAAAAAATCAATATGACATTGCCCTGTTTTTATAGCCCCTAAACACGAAAGGTTTTGTGCTAAATCAAATCTTACCAGCTTCCCCCATCAAGAAAAATTTGACTTTTTAAATGATACTGAAATTAATACACATTTGCTTGATACAGAAAAATAATTGAATGGACAATTGTTCTTATTCATATGTAAATGTCATTAGGCTCTTTCAAGAGAGAACAATGTATTTTTCATGGATTTCCATGTTGGGGGTGGTGGGAAGAAGGAGAAATGCACACAGCTCTGTATCCCACCAACTGTAATAACTGGAAATGGTATTTCTGCTCTCAAGGACGTTTTCTCTGGCCAGTAAACATAACACGGATATTAGCACTACAACACATCGTATTATTTAATAGCTGTATTTGCAGGGTCCCACTTCCCCAAAGAACAAATGTCTGCCACCAGTAGGAGACACTGACATCAGAAGGACCCAAAAAAGTTCAGCATCTGTTTAGAAATTCAGAAAGCTTAGGCACAGCAGTATTAGATGCAATTTCATAAAAGACAGCTCAAAAACGCAACCAACTGTATCTTCAGAACTGAGCCCAGCTGAACTTGTGAATATGCAGGAATCACACAGATTTCCAAGGGATTTAGTGAAATATGAATATAATGGAAGACACCACGTGAGAATTTCATGGAATTCTGCGTAGTGCCCAGTCCAGCGAACAGGTCTGAATACACTCAGTCAACAATACTGACTTCTTCTCCCCAGTGTTATTACTCTCTTTTTTATGCTGTATTTTAGCAGCTACTGAACTTTTTACTCATTACAAGATATCCTAAACCAGTCACTAAAACTGTACTCCCATCTTCTTTTCTCCAGTGCAACATGTAGCAATAACAGCGCAAGCACTTACTTTTTCTAGTCAATGTCTTTTCTCCCTAAAAATCAGAATCTGTACATGAAAACAAAAACCCTCAAACTTTCTTCCTCTTTTTTTTTTTTTTTTTTTTAAAGAGAGACACTTTGAGGTAGAGATTAATCATGCAGCAAAAGATTAATTCCCAGCTGCTTGGCAACCATCTGGACATTCTACTGGTTAAAACACTAGTTTGAATTGCTAACCTACCCCTTTGATCTTTCTCAATGTCTCCAGCCCATATGTGCAATAATTAAAGACATAGTTCACAAACTATTGCAAAAAAAAATAAATAAATAACTGTACATGTACATCTAGATCTCCATAACCAGCCTGACTGGTATCAGGAATTATAAATCAGCAGTCAGTTTATAAAAACATGTCTCATCCTGACATCCACTGTGTGTCTCACACCAGTCTAGCAATAAAATAAGGTTTGGGGTTTATTACATTACATTCTGAAGAGTTATCAAAGCAAGGCAGGATGTGACTTCCTCACACGGAACACAACGAACAACTTGCACATGTTTTTGGGAACAGGACATTAATCAGCCAGGAATCATGTTAACAGCAGTCAAGATCGCTGTGAATTTAAATATGAACGAACAGATTCCTACTCAGGACGATTACTCAGTGGTGAGAATCAGTTTACAACTGGATTCTCCATATAAATCAGACCCTGCATTCAAAACAGACACCGGGGTTGTGGAGAAAAGGAGAAAATTCAAAAGAACCAGAAAATAGTCACTGTCACTGCTTGGAATATTTTCAAGGGGAAATAAAACAGTGTTTTCACAATCAAGTTATTATAAGAAAAAGAGTTACAGAAAAGTGAAAATCATGATGAAAGCCAGAATTATGTCATATCTGCCTTTTCTTGCCCCCTCATATGGGCCAAACTTGTGTGAACAGAAATCAACACACGTTCTTACACTTTAACAAGAATATTCACCAGAATTAAAAACCTTTACAATCTTTATCCTTGGAAATCAGCGTGACATTTATGAGCAGAAGTATGGCTTGGACAGTCCCCAGTGAACAGGATGGCAAAAGAAGGGGAACAGCGAAGGAAGAGAAGTGGAAGGACAAAGGGATAATAAGGAAAAAAATCCAACACGGAAAGCTCCAGTTATTTCAAGATTCAGGTTTTGGGCCCACTCAAATGCTTTCAGAAAGTTCATCAAAACCACTCTCCTCCTGTTATTAAAAAGCACAAAGAGCCCCATCACATGTCTGAGGAGGTTCCTTGTGCTGTATCCAGCTCTCCTGATTCCATGCACAGATGTTTATATATCCATCCACCAAGATTTAAACTCTAGAGACACACAGACATAAGCACAGACTTTTAATTCAATATAATACACAAGAGAATAAAACTGATAGATTTTGTTACCATTCTTGGAAGATATGAACAAAAATACTTCTTTTCAATAAGGAAGAATATTAAAATCGTCACATAGCTAAAGGCACAATAATGTTCATTTTACAGTGGTTTAATTACAAAAGTCCTGTTTTAGGACACTGTCTCCATATTGGGTTTATTTATTGTTCGTAATCTGGCATGAATTTCATGTATTTAAATACTTCACTATGGAACAGGGCAATTAAGAGGAAGAAATCAAACCCAGCAGGACAATGCCCACTGATCACCATCTCCTAATTGCAGGGACTCTTATCTTCAAATGTTCTTTCCCTTCTCTTTTCCATGCTAACACCAGCCAGTGTTATTCACTCTCCCTCCCAACTTTTACAACTTTCTTTCCTCCCTGCATTCTTTCCCCTACGCTCTCTGTATGGTCCCTCTTGGGGAAAATCCATATCACAGCCCTCATGCAATTTGCTCTGTTTCAAGTTATAATCCCCTGCCAGATAAGTGAGAAGCACAGTAAATCTGCTGCTTTCAACACCTTCAATCCAGAGCACTTTTAGCCAGACCACGACTTAACTATATCAGCACTGCAGATTTTATCTGAATGTAAATATATCACTAGATCCCAACACTTCTGGTGCAATAAAACCATATAAATGGCTTGATGATCTTTATAAACAAAATTTGAGTCATGCAGTAAAAGGGAGTGCTCATTCCCAAAATAAAAAGAGAAAAACATAAATAAAGATTACAAAGATGAAGGTCCTAAATAGCTTTCTAAAAAGGCTGCATCCTAAACATAAGACTTCTTGAATCATGAACCCATAAAGCACTCTTCGTTCTCCATCTTACTTCTTGTCCTCGATCCATGAAGATGCACTTTCAGAGGGAAAAATAAAGTCTTTTTCCCATTCTCTATGTTCTCTGTTATCTTACACCACTTATCTCTCCTTTTCCCCTAGTGCTCTCCCTCTTCCTCATTCCACACCCCACATGACAAACTGGTGGAAGTTATGCCACAGGTGCTCTCCTGAAAACTCAGCCACTGCCTTCCCCAGAATTCCTCCTCCCTCCAGCTGCACGACCACTTCGCCTGCGCTGCTTTAGTACCCAAGTGGCTGGAAAAGCACCAGGGGCTCCAGTGTCCAAAGGCTTTATCACTGGATTCCCAAAAATCAAAACAGAGGAGTGACAGGAGCACAGTGATAAAGGCAACAAAAACATTGGAAACACTCAGTGGTCTCAGTTAACCCAGACAGACGAAGCTTCACAATTTATTGCACAAAGCATTGAGCTTGCCAGTTTGTCTGAAAAATTAAGAGCTGGTATACAACTCAGTACAAATTTACTCCAGGTAAACCTTCAACTGACAAGTGAAAATTCTTTCCAATATGCCTCTGATTTGTTTAGGTTTCCTTTGTTGAGATAAGATAAATAAATATCTTTGCTTACAAAAAAAATAAAGCAGAAGGAAATTGAGAAAAAATGCCAAGAATAAATAAGACCAAGAAAAGGAAAAATTAAGAATGAGAACTTCTTTAAAGAAACACCAAAATGTCTTCAAGTGATATATCAGATAAACCAGTTGTTTGAGAAATTTTAAAAGAAATCATTTTATTAACATAGCTAATTGTATTTTTTCATTCCTGAAGAATTCCAATCCTTTATCTTAGCAATGGTAGTGGATATGTTTTTTGAAAAATCGCAAATCAGACTTTTCCTTTCCCCCTCCTCTGCCCCGTAGAGCACTGGGTGACACAGGATGGCCAGAGCTGAAGTTCAAAGGGACACTTTTCCCTTTTTATGAAGACAGGCCAATCATCCCATCTGTCGTGCTTTGCTGTCCTGCTGAACACGGATATATTCCTGTCGGGTTGCATCTGCCTTGTTTAAACCCATGATTTTTCAGTAATGACCATTTCCCAAACGGTTTAATCCATGTCAGAAGTATTTGGGGAAAAGATGACTAAAAGCCACTGCCTGACGACATCGCCGTCCTCGCAGGGCTGTGATGTGGTTATCACTGCTCATGGCCATGTGTTCAGCATTACAGACTCTAAACAGGTGCAGGAATGCTTTATGAACAAAGGTCTAAAGGTTAAAAGCAAAAAAAACCCACAGTTATCCTATTTTATGTTCTCCCGTTGTACTACAAAGAGGTTGGAAACAGTTAAAGGTTCCCCCGAACCCTTTTGTGCAGCACCATTTCTCCGTTAATACATTCGCATTCTATAAATGAAAAGGCTTTATTCCTAATTGAGCTTCACAAACAAAATCAGATGAAAACACATTTGAGTTTTCTCGTTAATAGCACACACATGGTGATTGTGAAACACTGTCTGTAACCTTTCCAGTTCAAACCAGCCCACAGTCGAGCACCATTAGCAAAAAGTCCTGGATTTTTACTGTGTGGTTTAGAGGGTTTTTCCACTGAACTAGCAAAGTATTAACTGGGTATTTTATGTAGCTCCTTGGCATGCATTCCTGTTTATTTAATTTGAGAATATTGTTTAAATGACAACATTGTGCTTTCAATTTAGTTATTTCTTGGGCTATTTTCACATCTTATGAAACCTTGCCTCATCCTGAGGCACTGGTGGTTTGAATGTTGTCAATACAAAAGAACAGTCAACAGCAGAGCAGAGAAAGTGAAAGGCACATGGATTGTGCAACTGCTTGTTTGAGCATCGAGTGAGGCAGCCAGGTAGCAACAGAAAAGATTTCATGCACATTATTTTATTAAGAACCGAAGGATCTGCCAACCAATTTTAGCCTCCTCTGTATCTCTGCTAATGTTATCTGAAGTGTCTTGAAAGTAACTTTAGGACAGCTCCAATCCATGTGTCCTTACAAGATACCAAGGAAAAGGAGGAATATTTTCCTGCTTTGCTGATGATGCCCTTTCCTCCCCACTCAGGCAGATTTGGGGTCCTTCGTGGGTTCAGGTTCTTCTGGACAGTAGGGAACCATGTACATATGTCTCAATTTTCCAAAAACACATGGCTGAAATAAGAAATCTGAAGGGCAAACAGAGCAGAGTGAGAGATTTGGGGTTTTACTGGGGTTTTTTTATGATTAGTTGGTTGATTTGGGGGTTCCATTAATCGTTTTCCTAATGCTCCTAGTTTCCTTTCCTGACCATTAATTCGCTGTCTTTCAAAGAAAGAAATGTGTTAAATAAAATGAGCAGCTTGTGACAAAATATCTCAGGCAGTCGACTTATTTAAACCATGAAAAAGGTGAAAATGACCACAAAATTTTACTTTTACACATATTCAAAGCAAAATAACACGGTGTGAGAGAATTAGACAGCCAAGCTTGGAATCTCAGGAATTCACAATGTTCCGAAGAAGTAAAACAAAACCCCATATGACCAAAAGAGGATTGGAGCTCAATGAGGCAAATTCAGAAATAATGTAGATCCTATCAGAAATAAGGTCAAAATCTGCTAATTTTAAAAGGTACATAGAAAATAAACAAAAGTCCTCACTAAATCAAAGGTTTCACTGCCTCTGTTAAAAGGTAATGTGGAAAATTCCTAGAATTCAAACTTCTCTGCACTAAAAATCCTTTCTGAGGATCTCTAAATGTGTTCGGGAAGTCTTCTTTTATTCCCTAAATAATTGGGAAATACATGAAGTATTTAATGACAAGCCCTGTCGCTTCAGCAAATCTCTCTTCCGTGCGATTTTCTGCTATAGTAACTTCCTTGTTAATGTCCAGTTTCCAAGGAAAATGCCTTAAAGGCTCCACAGAATCCTACCTCTTTCTCTGTTCGAAACAGCGCCTCGTGGTGCCGAGTGGGGCTGCTCTTTCCTAGGCCAGTTTTAGGTGTCGTCTATTGAGCAAGAGAAAGTTCAGAACAACCAATGAAGTTAAAAACAGTAAATCCAAGCACAATCAATCCTGACCGGCAAGTAAAAATAGGGAGAACGTTTGCTCGCCCTTCTGAAATATCAAGGGAATATAAATACCTACCAAAGTCATTGGCACTGGTTTTTCTCGCAGGTATCTGGGGTTTTCTAGCTGCAAAATGAGAGAGAAAAATCAGCAGGTCAGCAGCGTCTTATTTAATCTCAGACATCATAACTAAACTGTACTTAGCACAGCAACTGTATCACTCAAACCACAGAGGAGATTTCAACATGCCTTCAATGTTATAGAAACAGAAAATCTTCCTAAGAGATCATTTGGTTGGAAATGATCTGCTCAGCAAGTTTGATAATGTAAATGGACCAAAAATTGCACTTTTCCCTCCCAACTCTTGTGGCTGCAAAAATTCCGTCAACGCATATCATAAAAACATTTGGCAGCTATATACACAGGCGTATGCAAAAGGTTTCCAACTTTATTGGCTAAATTTTCATTGAAATCAGTATAAAGCTACAATAAATTTACAGATTATACTGATTAAAATCTAGTGCTTTTGAAAAATTACAGTTGGGTGCATTGAAACTACAGCCACACATGTAAGTTATAGAGAAAACATAAGGAAATAATTCATTAACATGACTGTATAATTAGAACGGCTCTTAATCACTATTTTTAAGAACTGGATACAAAACATTGTTCCCAGCCCACTTCCTCTATCAGACAGCTCTATCTTTCTCATTTTCCCAGACGATGAGGCTCAAACATCCCATCACACAGAAAGCAGAATGCCCAAAAAAAACTTTGAAGGGTATAATCTTGTAAAATGTGGCAGTGAGATTTGGAATATGAATGAGATTGCCATACACATTAAAAAAAAATGTAAGATTAGGTTGATCTACGAGGCATGGCAAACACATCAAATGCTTGCGCTTTCTGCAGTAGTATGAAATAAATTTGTGTGTTGAATTTATCAGTGGAAAAGAGGCGTAATCCCTCTGAAATTTCAATTTGATACAGTGCTATTCATTTCCTGTCCCAAAAGGTGATGTAGGATTTCTGTGTGCTGTTGCGGAGTTGTCATATTTCACCCAGAAGTTCACCCAGAAGTCGCTGCAGATACTCACGTTTAACACGTACATTCAATTTCAGTGAATAGTGTTATCCAGTATTTTAATACATTAGCTGAAAGCATCAGGAAACCAATAACTGAACAATAACCTATTTATCTTTATTGTCAGGGAGTTTACTAAAACAGTTACATTAAACTTGCTTTCACACAAAGTATCCTGTGCTGGCAATTAAAATCCATGGGCAGCCACCAGTGAATGAAGGAATCCTGGATTCACCCACTGCCACAAAAATGAGGAATTTTGGACACACAAGAGACTGTGAGGAGAGGAATACAGGAGTGGGATCATCCTGGAACATTAATCACAGGAGATACAGTGGAGGGGAAGAAAAAGCAAATCAAGAGGGAAATAAAAGGAACAGAAATTGCAAACTGGAAAAATTTTGGAGGATTTTCTTTGTCCTACACATTTGTACCTGCAACAGGATTTTCTATCTACATTTTACTGCTATTATACTCCTCCCTCCCAGCTCAATTTGGCCACTTCCCCATCCAGGCCACGCACCTGATCATGCCCAGGGCTGAAAGAAGCTCAAGGTTCTCCCCAGTTTGGCATCCCAGAACCCTGAGCAGGGAACAGCGAAAGCCTTCACCAGGTACCTGGTGGAATCTGGAGAAGGCTGCAGAGCCACATTTCAAAGGCTTAATTATTTCCCAAGAGCCCTGTCTCCCATGCAGAATGAATACAATCACCCTTTACTTTGGCTTTTTTTAAAGCTACAAATTGTTGTAAATATTTACAATTAATTCCAACCCTTTATCTGACCGTGACATTGAGCTGTTTGCAGCCTTCACTTCAAAACCAATCTGAAAAGAGAAGGTACATCCTACTTGTTTATGGGAGAGAAGGAAAATGTGTCTCTAATACTTTGTAGGGCCCAAGTCTTGCATTTTTTGATTTTGTAACAGCAGCCATATGTGCTTTGAAGTTAAATGTTCCCACTTTGTTACTTGTTGTGGATTATATCCACTTAAACTGATCTGTAAACATTTAATGCCTCAACATTCATTCTTTTCATGCTGGTCTTCTGCAAAACTTCTTGTTCTCAAAATTAGACCACATTAAAGAGGGAATATCACAATAAAGAATGCCCAAAAAAAGAAGAAAAAAAAGCCTGTATTTATGAGAAACATGCAAAATTAAAAATAATAAGCAAAAGGTCAAAGACAAGCCAAAATACATATGTATGAAACTGAAGGACTGCCATGAGAAGAGCAGTAAATCACATGCTTTTTTAAGAGTATGAACCAAATAAATGTCATCATGAAAGTCATCTTTATTTGAACTAGAACTGAACTCTAATTTGTAAATACCACTTCTTAACAGAAATGGTATTTTGAATTTCTTTGTAGAAAAGATTTTGGATTCTCCTTTTCTATTAGGCAGTCTGACAAGAAACCATGCTTTAATTTGTGAGGACTGCAATGGTCACCTTCTAGCCCTCCTAAACCAGAGCTGTGAAGGTGTTGGGTGATCAGATCCCCATGAAGACACCCCCACCACCCAACAGAAATAATCTACTTCATGAAAATATACATATTTTCTTAAGTTGAAAAAAAGGTACTGCAGAAATGTACATAAAAAATAAAATTCCAAAACTGCATTTCAGGCTAGCGAGCCTTAATTTGTGACTTTAGTATTTTCAATTTCTATTCATTTTAACAACACCTAAAGTGGTCAAAACTAAATATTTATGAGTCACACAATTTTAAAGCTACCAATGCAAGCAGTGAGTGAAGCACTGAAAAAAGTTGAAGTGGTTTTTCCCAAAAGCAAGGATAGTGCAGGAAAAGCATAATTGTGAGCTCTGAGTACTTCCACAAGTCTCCTCCTCATCAATTTTATTCCATCCCTGAGGCTGAAAATATTGTCCAGGCTTTCTGCCGGTGCACTGTAGCCCAGCCCAGAAACTCACACCAAAGCTCTGCTCTTTTGCTCAGTAAATACCACAACAATGACAACGCTGATGTCATGGTTCCAAGCTACCCCTCCAAAATCACGTTCCACTCTTTGGAAGATGTTTATCCAGGGATGGTTATCTCCAGGAATGCCCAACTGTGGCCTGTGTCAGTCCACTCACAGAAGGTACATGGTGAAAATTAAGATTCAGGGAACAAAACCCCCACACTTGCATCTGCAGGCTTGTGGCACATTCCCCCCTAAGCTTCATCAAAGACAAAATGTGATTGTTTTCAAAACAAGGATGGCAAAAACACACATGAAAGAGTTAAGGACACTTAAGACTTTGAAATGGTAAACAACTAAACTGAACCTTGCCCTAAATTCTTACTTTAATCTAACAAACCCAGCCAGCCAGCATGCTCCCTACAGAAATAACTGCTGAGTAGCTTCAGGAAATTTGAGTAAGGACCTTCTTATCTAACATCATAATTTGTAGGGAAGTTCACTTCAATGCTGCTTCTGCAGTCTTAGTGGAAGGACATTAAAGCACATGAAGATTGTTTGTCAGCATGGAAGTCGAATTTATTTTTTTGAAGTCGCAACACCACTTGGAGTTCACTGTGGGAAAGTTTTTCCAGCACTGCTGCCCTCCAAGGCCACAAGATATACAGTAGGTATGTTTATAGCAAGCAGGCAGACTGAGAAACCAAACAAAAGAGAATCAAACGGCTTGTGCAGAAATGGTTGAGCTTAACTAGACTGGAAAGACACGGGCAGATGTGAGCCACGCACACGGAGCAGGCCCAGCACCCACTGCTGCTGCAGCCTCCCAAGAGTACCCAACGCTCCCATCATTTAAGCCTGTGCTAGAAAGCTTTTCTCCAAGGAAGGAGAATGAAACACAAGCCACCAGCCAAGCAATTTCTTTGGTCTAAGTCCTCTCAAACCTTTATTAGGCAACGACATTTCCCAGGACGAATTCTGGGCAAGACTGAGCGTCCAGGTTCTCAGCACTGAAGACCCCACATAATTTCTGGTAAAAGTTAAAGAGTTAATTCTTGTCCTGGCTGAATTCCAGTGATGAAAAGTCGTGTTCTCCCTGATTAAAAACCCCTCTGCTGCTTCACCAGCGTACAATCTTTTTGTGTGCTTTCTACCTAAAATGATGTGCTGAATTTCCTGGGATGTTTGAAAGAGATGCTTTGTCACACCTAAAATTGGCTACAATTCAGTGACAAATGAAACTGCATCAGAGGCATCATGAGAGAGTGAGAGACAGGCAGGTGAAGTAAGAATTTGCAGGGGTTTCATTCATTTTTGTTCCTTTACATGACTTGAATTTTTTATCCAAAAATTATGTTTGTCTACAATCTAAAAAGCTCAGCTACAAGAGGAAAAAAAGAAAAGGGGGGAAAAAAAAAAAGGCAGGTAAATTCCATTATTCAACAAGGTTCTTTTCATGACACTATACATATTTCAAAATATTTAATTATTTTTGAGACATAAACAGGAGATGGTCACCTTCCCCTCAGTTATGAAGTGCACTAGAGCTGCAACAACATGCAGAAGTTTATCGACAGCTGTTCATGAAATAAGGTCACAGAACCACAGAAAAGTTTGGGCTGGAAGGAACCTTAAAGTTCCTCTCATTGCCCCAGCCCAGGTTACTCTTGTTATATTCTAAGATGGCCACAGAATGACAGAGAAAGCTCAAAGCAATGACATGGCCAAAGATTACTGGTGTTTATTTGCCTCAGCTCCTGGCTCTGCACCTTCTCCCTTCGAACAGCCACACAAAAGGATTGCAGCTTTTCTGCATTGCAAATGCAGCTTCAAGGCATGAACACCTGATAAAGGTGATAAAGGACAGCCCCTACATCAGTTCAGATAAGAAGCAATACAGGCTAAGAAAAACACATTTTATAATGTACGTAAAATAAGTGGTAATTAGTGTTCCATGTATGAAAGGCAAATTTATCACAAACAAAACTCAACTTTTTGTTACATTGATTCATGCCTGACTAGAATCTAAACAACTTGAACAATAAAATGTTTGACAGGGATAATCAGGAATGCTGCAAGGCAAAGGGAAAAATTCTTTTATTACTCACAAGAAGTAACAATGTCAGCAAAGTAATGCAACAGATTTACTTCTCCTGCAGAAAATGTTACTACTAAGAACAAATATCTGAAGCTTCCAGATTAGACTGTTAAGCTTTGACCTCTCTGCTTAGTAGAGAAATCATAAAAGCATTTCCCAAGACTTTTCACAGTATTTTTAATAAAAGTAATTTTAAAACCCTTCAATCCCTGATGTAGGTATATCATAAAAACTGAAAACACATCCAGTATGCGACCTTAAAAATACAAGAGCTTTGAAGAAGAGGAAATTTAGAATATATTAAAGAAGCAGGAGGCTGAAAGATAACAGCAAAAATAAATTAACAGTTTATAACTGGTCATTTCAACCCAGACAAGTCTGAGCTGGAGCACTGAAGGCTCAGCAGCACCTCACGGCTGGAAGACACCAGGGTTGTGTGACCATTCTGTGTAGCCAGCAAGGTATTTGCAGATTCTTGGATAAAAGCATGGTCTCCGTATATACTTGCCTGAAATAATCACAGCTTCCTAAAATGACACAGATTCTTACTGAGAAAAATCCTTGTATAACCAAAAAAACCCCAAGAAAGTTTGAAAAGCTTTTCAAGACAACTGCTCTTCACCCCAGGCCAAGTGAAAGCCATTCTGTATCTCCTTTCCTATCTTCCCCCACTACTGAAATATTCTTTTGGGTCAAGGGTCTTCTGTATCTGAGGTGGGATCACTTGTAAATTAAGTTTCCCAAACAGTGTGCAGCTGGGAGTAGCAATTAAAGGACAGCAAGATGCTCCCATGGCAATTTAAATGCTTGCGAGTAACAGCAGCCACATCTGACACTCAAATCTGACAGATTCCAAGGTGCTCCAATCATTTAGTGGGGTTTTTTTTTTATTTTTACTAATGATATATTCTTCAAGTATGACACTGCACTTAAAACTTCCTGACCCTTTCAGAACCCACTGGAGGCCGTGCTCCACAGCAGGGAAATGCTGTTCAGCAGCAACCCCTCACAGACCTCTCTTTTACAGCCTCAAATCTTCTTTGTCAGGTAACTCCCAACAAGTCTTATCAGGCAATCAAAGTCTCTCATGAGCGACTTATTTAATTACCATCCCTGGAGAGGAGACTTGAAAAACTGATTTATGTGCCACGGTAGCCAATTTGTTATCCAAGGGAGCTCCCGTATCAGCAGAGGATCATCACAGTTTAATAAGCAGCCATTATCAACACAACATGATGGCAAACTGGAATTTCAATTAGAAAAAGAAATAAAATACAAATAAAATTACAGCGATAAGAGATAAGCAGGCAGGCAGATCGAAACTGATATAAAAATGCTGGATCTAAAGAGATTCTTTGTCAGCATCAGTTGGAATAATCTGTAAGATGGCCACGAGCAAGTTTTCCCCCTTAAAGCAGCTTTAAAAGCTCAAGGTATTTCAGCTTTCTGATCATATAATCCAGTGTATAAATACAGCCCAAATATCCAAAATCTGCAAGTGACTGCTTGCACCTTTGTTTCAGACCCTGCACAGTGCTGACATTTTCACCCATCTCCACCTTCAGCTTGGAAAAAGCAAGAGAAACACCAAGAAGGACACAAAACCATTAATATTCTTTGTTATCATTTCTGATTGTACTGAAGAGAACTTGGCCATCCATGAAAAACCTGGAGTGTAACAGGCAAGATTTTTAAATGCTGTCATATCCCTCTGGACTGACAATAGTGTAAGAAGAATAAGGGTGATTTGGCATCTGATTAAAATGACAACATGAAAATACGTGATTATTTTTCAAAAAACAAGGCTGAACTATTTCATTAAACTCGCTCTCATCACTCCTAACTCTGGCTGCAACTCTGGAAGCTTTCAACCTGTGAGAATACACAAGATGAGAAAAAAAAGAAAGAAGAAACCTCCCTGTTAAAATCAAAGTGATCTTAATAGAACAAAATTGCTATGAGGATATTAAGCCTAATGAAATAGGTTAAAGATTTGGTGGTATAAGTGAAAGGGTTACAAAAAAGACAAAACAACACAACAGAAAAATACATTAAAATACAGCTACAGAGAAGAGGTCACTTCATTCTGATCTTAGAATTATCATGGACTAACATCACAGAAAATACAACCAAGAGAATAAAGTATTATAAGAGTAACAAATTTGAATTATTAAAAGAGAAATAAAGAGGTGAACACACAGAAAAGCCACCTGTACACTTTCAAAAGGAGGCACACTGATCAAAAAAGGGTGAGTTGCATTAATGGCTTGCAAATTCAGTATTGGTTAAAAAAAATAAACACAGAAAGCCAAACTCCTCTTTTATTTAAACAAGTATAAATAAAAAATAATGTTATAGAGTCATCAAGAAATAGTCTGAATTTCTACCAGAGTGAGGCACTTGGTTTTGACCAGCAGCCATTATTTTGCCTGGTTTATCAGTAACCATATTAAATATGTGACAATTATTATCACTTAAAATTTTGATGTTTTCTTCTCATACATTCATAAAGAACCTTTCTGAGCTTTACCAACTCATTTCTAAAAGACTGATTCCCACATGAAGTTTCATTGGCTATGCTCAGACTACATTACTGAGGAGTTCCCATTGCAAGTCAACAAATAAGTAAAGTACTCAGTTTATTTTACCCCAAGATTCCAACTATTGAGTCGTGCTTCGAGGTCATCATCATCCAATGAAAAGTTTCTTTTGTGATGATCATCCTGGAACACAAGGAAAGTCAAAGAAAATACCAGAATTGCTGGCAGACACATAATTTAAAATTAAACTTCTCATTGGCTTGGTCATACCTACACTGCACTTCATAATAGAGTCACAATACCTCTGACAGCTTTCACCTAAACAGCTGCAGAAGGATACTGTGCTGAGAAAGGAGTTCAGAGGATAAATTAGCCTGGCTCTCCACTTCAGTGTTCTTCTATATTCATTTCCAAAGCAATGGTCCCCTTTACAGAGGGTGAATTCACTAAACCAAAGTCCAAATACTCCATTTTCAGGTAACATACTTATTCTAGAAACAACTCATCTCCACGGTACCTTTCGTGGAGCTAATCCAGAATTCAGAGATCGCCTGCTCAGCCTCCAAATTAAAAATAGATTTAAAAATTAAAGGAAAGCACAGCAAGGCAGTGATGGTTATCAAAGCAGAGGACAGAGCAGCTGCTGCCCAGCTCAAGGGTCTTCCCTGATTTCCAGCCCCCAGCCAGGGCCGTGGTCACTGCTGCTCAAGGAATCACCTGCCAGAAGGGAAGGTTTTCCTGTGGGATAACAGTACCTACCAACTGCATTTAAAGTATCTAATAGGACAGCTGGTACAGAACATTTTCCTGAGCTGAGGTATTTAGAAAAACAACACTGAAGCCTGAAATACTTTGTCTTATTAAGTGAGGTTTGTGTATGGGCCTGCTGGCATCTCTTCTTTAAATCTCATTTATCACAAGCATCCAGTGATGGAGCTTGGGCTGCACTTCATCAATGCTTGGTTGAGGCAGCTCTTAATGTTTCTTAAAAGTCTTTCTGCACCTCTACCTGGGCCTGAATGGCGCCAGAACATCTGTGCATCACTGACAATGGAACAAGGTATTGTTTGTTCCAGCCAGCCAAACGTTATCAAACGGTCTGGCCAAGCAAGAGAGGATTTTTTCACTTAAAGGCCCTTTTAAAGCTGTAATCACAGGAGAATCCAGTCTGTGGAGCTGAAGAACAATGAAGTGCAGTGATTTGTCTAACACTGCCCTGGAAGCTGTGGCAGAGCCAGCAGCAACAACAAAAAAAATTAAAAATAAACAAACCAAAGCAACAAAACTCCCCTACAAAACTTTAAAGCCCCAAATCCAGGTTTCAACTGAAGAAAATATTTTTTTTTACAGTAACTCTTCCACAAGGAATATTTCCTGAAGTAAAATAAACAGGAAAGCAACAAGGAGAAATTTAGTAAACCCAGCATGTGGTTCTATTTTTAATTATGGCATTTCTGTATTTAAATTACACTTGTATACATACAATCAGCACACACACAAACACATTCACAGCAATCAGAGCCTAGAGCACAGACACTGATTTTTGCCCACTGAGCACCTGTAACCTGCCCTGATAAACCACCCCCGTGCTAATCCTCTACTCCAGATGCACAGCACAACATAAATCTCCTCAGAAAAGAGCTTCCAGTTTATCCTATTTACACTTCAAGTCCTCATAAATTCTCAGCTGTGCCCAGCTGCAATCTTTCCAAACTATTCCTCTGATAGAATCAAACAAAGAAGCGTGGGCAGAGCTAGAGGAACAAACAGGAAATTCAGTGTTCGTGGAGGGGTGAGGGCTGTTCTAGGTGCGGTGAAGGGCACTGCAAGGCCACAGAGCACATTTTGGAAGGTAAACAGCACATTTCTTGGTATCACACATTTGTCAGGAGTAATTGTCAGTGCAAATGCTTGCAATTATATAAACAACATCATTGAATGACTTGGACTAAAAGGGTTTTAGACAAAGCCTGTTCAATGCCCTTTCATCAGTCGTAATGCTCAGTGTGGAAAGTCTGATGAAACAAACTGTCCAAAATTCACTCTTTCAGAGGTCAACCATCACTGAACAGAGCCAGAGGCATCTATGCAGCTTTCTTTAATCTGTTATTGCAAAATACAAGATGATGTCAATGCAGGCACGTTGCCAAGCCCAGGGAAAACAATGCAGCAGACACTGAACACACAACACCAAACAGAGGTCAAGCATTAGGATGAACTGAGAGCATCCGACAAGAAATTCTTTTCCCCTGCACTGCAGAGGACAGGTTTTGATGAGCTTTAGTCCTCCCTATCACTCCCTCCCCAAAGTCTGCACCTTTACGCAGCGATCATGACCCACCCAACTGGAAATAACAGCTTTACAGGGATCTATAAAGCCAGCTCAGGGGAAGTAGAGCTTTAGGACAAAAAGGAGAAGCATCTTACAAGCAGTGATGTGGCTGGGTCATCTTCATCTGTCCGGTGAGGAGAACGCAGAGAACGGGATATTACTGATGGCTTCTCATTGAATCTCTCCCTGTTATTAATGACAAGAGGAAGCAGAAAGAGAAGAATTCATTTTCAGCAACTTGTGGCACACAAAGCATGTTAATCACAGAATAGCATCGTCTAAAATATACACAAGAAAATAACTCTCAAGATGGAAAGATCAGGAAAAAAAAAAGGAGAAAAAAGAGAAAAATTTCTTGTTAAAGAAAACCAAAAACCCCCAAACCGAAAAACCCACTAGAAATTTCCTGTGCGTGACAGTCCATTAACAAGTGTTCTTTGCTTTTCTTTTACGGCACGACCGAACATCTCCCAAAGGATTTTAGGATAAATCCAAGGAGAGGGCTGATCTAGGAGAACGTTTTTGAAACCAAATTGCTAAGCATATGAAACAACATAGGATGGAGTCCAATGACTCCGAGAAGAAAGAGGAATTAAGGTGATGGTTGGTTGCCCCATAAGGGAGACTTTTAAGACCAACAAAATGGGTTAGAACGAGGTGAATGACCCTGTAACACACAAAGACAAGGGCGAGAACAACACACACAGCTCAGTACAAAGGCAGCAGCTTGAAGGGCCAAGGTGGAGGGGAACATGTCAAAGGAACAACCCACAAAGATTGTCTAAGTTTCATTTCAGTTCTGTTTTAGGGAGTAAAGTGGAATTTCAGGGGGATGGTAAAGAAAAGCCCACAAGGCAGGACACAAGCACAGCATGACCAAGTGCTCTGTCCAGCAGAGCTGGACAGGGATTTTCTGGAAAAGCTTTTGTTGTAAATAAAACACTTGAACAAAGGGAAATGAAGATTAGCCGATAGGTGAAGAGAACTGTCACTGGTGCACCTGGTCATAGACATTTCTCAGCCCCAGAATAGGAAAAAACCAAAATAAAATAAAAATTATAAGCATTTATTAGATGGGTTGATACAGCAAAATATCCAAAACAGTAGTGAAACACCCTTCAGCACATACTCCACTGTCAAATCCACAGGTATTAAGGTAATTAAAAACTTCTGTTAGTCCCTTCACCTTCCTATGACTGGCTATATTATACTAAAGTCAAATCAAATCATTAAAATACCTCCCTTCCTTTCCATCTGGCAGCAAATGAGATGGCTGCTATGCCAAAAAGACACTGAGATGAATGAAGTGTTTATGAACAGAACAACAACTGTTGGATGTACAATATAAACCAGTCACTTCTAGGAAGACAAACACAAAGTTTTCATGAAGCACAGGGCCCCAGCTTTCATCAGAACAGCAGGGAGCAGAGAAATACAACTGGAAGCATACCTTCCCTTCCAGCACCAATAAATCCCACATAAACAACGTGTATGGATGCACAATAACAATTACAAAGCAGTAAATAGTTTAGATAAGCGAAGTCTTAGAGGTAAAAAAGATCAAAAGGAATATAATAACACAATGAGTGCCTCTTGCAGCTCTTACCAGGATTTCATTTGACACAAAATTACCTTTAATTAAAGGGAGATAAATCTTTGCCTGTGAGTAAATCTGCCCTTTTATCAGATTTCCTTTCTAAACAATACTCAGGTTACCTAACAATGCAATAAAGTTCACATTGTTAANATAAAGTTCCAATTGTTAAAAATGAGAGAAAACAGAATTCATGCCCTCATCATTCAGAGATTCAGGAATACCAACAAATACACAACCCAAGCTGCCTGTAATATTTTCAGACTGACCAAAGGGAGGACAAAAGTCTAGATGTATTCTTAGCTCTGCATTTGCTGTTTTGAAGAGGAATTGACTAGGAAGCTGCTTTACTTCATTCTGCAAACAGAATTTGAAAAGATTGTTAGGGATGGACCACAGTTTTGCTCATATCAAGTATGTACTACCTGCCCACTCCCTTTTCCAGCCTCCTGCTAATACGAGTCAGGCCCCAAAAAGCACAAGATTAATTCTTTTCCTCCCGCTGCAGGTGAGTGAAGGATGATCAGAGTTTTGACATCAGCCCTGTGACCTCCTGCTTCAGCCCAAGCAGGGAGCTGGCATGGGAGGAGGAAGGCATTTGCTGCTAATAAAGGAGATCAGTAAATATTTCTTCTAGGGACAAAGTAAGGGAAACTCACTGATTCNGTCAGAAAGCCCAGGTTTCTGTTCAAACCAACCTAAACATTTCTCAAACCAAGCCTCTCACATTCCAAAATAAAGCTGCACCTTTCCAGCCCCAGCTAGTTGGATTTATTCATCCACACCCCAGTTTGCCTACCTACTTTTTTTTTTAGGAAGAAAAACAACTTCATATAAAAAAGGCAAAATTGCCCAACACGGAATGATCTGTATTGCAAGATAAAAATCACTCTGAAAAGAACTTCTCTGTTTGTTTGGGTCTTTGAAAGGAGAGAGTCTTGAGATAAAGAACATCAAGTAGTTACTCAAACATGTCTCACTGACATTATCTATTTTGCCCTGAGAAAATGTTGTAAGAACTGAGTCACGGCTGGAATGCAAAATTTTCATCCAACTACACATATTCCATGCCCATGGATTCAGTTCTCCCAAGGCACATTCAGAGAGTGACAAATACAGTGGAACTCGGCCACCATCTGCTGGCTCTCCCTACGAACTGCACATCCAGAAATATTTAATACACTACATTTTTACCTGCACTGACAGCTCATCCAAAACTGTAAATACAAAGAAAAACGGAATCTATATGTTGGATATAGGCAAAATCTTAACATGGTCACATTTAAATAAGTATTAAGTATGTAAATATTTTGTATTTCTACAAAACACAACAGCTGAAATACTTACCTTTGATAATTTTCTGCAAAACTTGCAGGAAAACTAAGTTTCTTCTTGCTGTGAAGATTAATTTATGTAATCTACAGAACTATCAAGCTTTTCCAACATAAATTCAGATTTCCTTAGACACAGCCCCACTCTTGCTCCAAGCATCACTGGCAGAGCTGTGCCTGTACAGTGGAGTTTCATTCCCAGAGTCCTTTAAACCAGTAACATTATCCAATTACATCTATTTGCTTCTCCTGGCCTGGAATAATTTGCAGTCCAGGTGTCCAGAGAACTCACCAGAGCCTGGGGAACCATACCGATCACCAACGTAGATATTGCTTCATTCCCACAGGATAAAAAGGAAAAAGTGAAATAAAGCTTCACTACACCAAAAATGACTGCGGGAACTTTGCCAGGCCAAGCTGAATCTTGGGTTCAGATGAGTGGGAAAAGACATCAGATTCCCAATACTCTCCTATAAACCAGGCAGCAAAAGAGAGAAACAACACAGCAAAGAAGGAAGGGAATAGGTGGGACTTGTACCTCAGCTTTCCTCGAGTGGGGACCAGCCCCAGCCAGATGGAGAGGGAGGAATATGCAAATGTGACCCCAGCTGACAGCACAGGTCAGGAATTTGGAGTAATTAGGTGTAGTTTCACACCACAACTATGGCCTTGTAGAGATATTAGTGTGCTAAATTGGGCCTAATGGGGGAGAGTTGTGCTGGTATTGTTTTATTGCTTCTAACACCCAGAGTGACACTTTAACTGGATGATGCTGCTCCCAGGGACTGACACAACCTGGTCAGATCCGGGCCAGGTATCCTGACACAGCACAACAATAACAAAAATTTATCCAAGGTCTCAAAAAACATTTCTTAAAGCATGATGCATTCCTTGTTCTCATAAGGTCAAATCTAATTTTTTTTTTTTAATTAAGGGTATCTGGACAGCTCCTCCCAACAATTCTCTGTTTCACCAAGCCCAAAGCAGTAATCTCATAACTCAGCTGGCAATTCTCCATTCTCTGCCTCTGGTTCTTAAACCACAAGTCAAAACCACAGGTTCTTATCAGAGCATGAGTGCAAGCAACCAGAAGAGCTCCAAATCCTCAAGAAAAGGAGATACAGACACCTCAGACCTAAGAGCAACTTTTAAAATGATTGTTAGAATTACACACAGTTAATGGATACAGAAGAGGAAAAGTTCCACAATACTCAGTATCAATGTGATTTAACTTGCAAGTGTCTGTCACTTACCCAAATCACTGCTGAATAACTAAAAACATGATTGAAAAATTATAATAAACAGCATAAACATCAGTGTGCCACCAAGAGAACAGCTAATGATGGCCACTAATGAAAAATGTAAGCAATGACATTAAAGAAGCATTGGACTTCTGAAACAAAACTTGCAAATGTATTCCTAAAGCCACGAAACGAAACCAGAAGCAGAGCAAACATTCACTTCCTCTTGTACAACACCTACTGAGCTTTGAATAATATTCACTCTATGTGTGAGAGTGCTTCGTTCACCAAGGATTTCAGAGAGGTTAAACATTAACTAGACTTTAAAATGAGCAAACAAGAGGAAATTCCACCCATGACTGAAATGCACCCACATAAAGAAAAAAAAGGAACAGAGATCTTGATAATCAGCACAAAGTTGCATTATGTAAGAAAATCCAGAATACTTAAGAACAGTAGATTACTAGAATTTACCTAAGATCCCCACAAATTAGGACAGAATAGAGCTGAAGTTTTCCAAGTGTCCAAATGACCAGCTTGTCACTCCTTCAGTACTGCAGGGACATCTTTTTAAGCCAACAGGAAAGCAAGCCTTAATAACATGACACATGCCACCCCTTTTTCCCTGCTCTGTTCTCATGTGATTGGAACTAAGGATGCAGCTTAAGCTCACTGGCTACTGCAAACCAAACACCTACATCGTGCTCAGCAAAACTTGCTCATCTGCTGGGAGCCACCATTCTGTTTCCACTAAAAAACCTGCGAGCAACAATCACTGAACAACCTCTAAATCCACCATCTGTATGTTTGTTTATACTTCTAATCTATAGGAAAAAAAGGCATTAAAATCTATTTGATGAAACAGCTGCTTTCAGCATCATGGCCTTAGACTACAAACGTAGGCCTTGATTTTCCACGCTAAGTGTCTGTAAATGAAAGGAGGAGAACAAGAGGAAGGGAAAGAGGATAAAGGGATGGAGCATGGAAGAAGATGCACGGGAGCCAGAGAAGGAGACACAACAGAGGAAAGTAAGGACAGAGGAGTCTGTAAGTTCTCATTACATTGAAGCTGTTACCAGTTTCTGTACATAAAGCACAAACACTGACGGTGAGTCCATGAGGGAATGCAAGAAACTTGTACAAAATGAGACATCCAGAGCTTATCAAATCACACATCTATCAAATACAAATCAAACACTGACTGAAGCAAGGACAGGGACCTTACCCATGTGCAGGTGGTGTTGCTGCAGATGATTCCTCCACAGAAGACACGTTACTTTCATGGTTTGCCAGCTCTCCCACCACCCACTCTGGTAAGCAGTCAGGGCTACTGTTCCCTCTTGGTGAACGTGGTTCATCAAAATAAACTGACTACAACGAGAACAAATGGAACATCAACACGAGAATGTATTTACACTGATACATTCCTTATACTGTTAATGCCATTTCCTGCAGGAGTACCCACAGTACAAACGTTCCTTTTCCAGTGAAGTCAGTGAGGAGTGCAAATGCCTCCTTCCCAACCCACAGAAATTGATGGAAACAGTGTAAATATTTTCCAATACTTTACTTCTTATAGGATGGGTAATTTTAGCAAAAATTGGCACTGTTATCTCACTGAAGCTTATGCCAAGGGTTGACACAGCATATTCAGTTCTTCAGAAAACAAACTGCAACTTTAATAATGTCTTTGTGAATTCTACAGTCATCTCATTACTGAAATCACTAAACACACTACCATTAAGTACATTTTTCCTTTCACAAGAACTAGCTACTGATTAGGACAAAAGAAAACCTCAAGGGCCTTTTATTACACTTTTCCAAAGAACTAGAAAAAGATTACCTTTCTGTTCCTTCAAAACACCTATTTTCATAAGCCTTCTAACCAGAATTTTGAAGATACAGGTCTCAAAAAGTTTTGCCCATTGAAAGGTTTTCCCAACATCAATTACAAGAAATGCCTTTTTTATGCCATGCAGTTCCACTCAATGCATTCAGAATCATTTCTCACATTTGTGCCAAATCAAAGGTGGAAAAGCAATTTCAGGATACACTTCATCAAGTTTGTCTTATAAGGAAATGACACCCACCATGTAGGCAGGCAAAGTTTTCAGCACTCCTTCCTCTGGTTTTTGGGCGAAGGGACCATCCAGAACTCCTCTCTGCAGCATGTGGAGCAGCAGTTTTGCATACAAGTTTCGATTCTCCCTTCCCGCTATTCCTATGCCTGTTCCTGAAGGTCTGCAGAGTTTTTTAATCCACAGTGAGCATCTTTTCCTTTCTGAAAATATAGATATACATCATCACTATACATTTTCAGAGCAAATAAACACATTCAGAAAAGAGAAGCCAGCACTGGTCACCAATTTTGCCGATTTCTGCCTCCTAGCCTAAATTTTAAAGCAAAACTAACAAAAAACCCCAAGTGACTGAACCAAGTAAAAGAAATGGCTAAATACCTAGATTAAAAATAAGTCTTTAACTATAGTTCAAGTTTACATATTCCACAAGCATTTCCTATAAATTCATGTTTACCAAAAGTTTACATCACTTTTAGAGGCAGCATGTTGGGAATCAATCCCTAATAAGGACAGAACATGTAAAACACCAGGAATTCTGCACTCACTGCAAGAGCTGCCCTTAACTACAACTTACAGCTTGCATGAGCATTAGTACTTTAAATACATAATAAAACCTCATCCACTTAAAAAAATAAATCTCTACTTACAAAAGCTTTGCTACAAGATGATGAAACCATTCATTTGGTTAAATGTTTACACATAAAGTTCCTAATTTGTAGGGTTTGTGCCTTTAATAACCAGCCTGTTGTAAAAATTAATTAATACATCATTTATTAATTGCCATTCCTATTATTACACATTCCTGACCAACTTTTAACAACTTTATAGCTAATAACTAATTGCAATTTTGTAAGGGCTATCTCAAAAACAATGCCCTTTAGAAGCTTTCAGTTTCTACTGAACTAGGTTTTTAAAGATAGATGTTAATGTATCTGTGCAAAAGCACATTCACATCATGGAAACAAGACAGATAAGGTCAAACAATTGCAGTAGGTACCTAAAACATCCACCTTTAGAATTGCACAAACTCTCATCAAAACCGTACCTTGCAACGTCAGAGATTAAGTGATCCAATTACACATAATAATTATCACTCACCTAGGACTTTGTTACTGGTGTTTAAATGCACATTTTACCATATGTACCTGAACTATGCTGCAAGTTTAGGACATAGGGCTTCATAGCCACCACACAGCGATCTAATTCTGCATCCAGTTTTTCCTTCATGTCCTCTTCACTGTTCATTTTGAAAGAACACCAAGTAACCTGCAAAATTAATTAATGACACTGACGTAGAAAAGGTCAAATACTGTTTTCCATCAGTCTCTGTTCATCTTAGACCACACAAAAATGGCTTGGAGCAATACAGGAAGTGAAACTAGATGTGTTGTTACGTTCAAATAAACACAAAACTAAGAGAGATTCTTTGTAAATAACAGGTACGCAGTGTAATCTACAAGAATGTGCTTATTTAGATTTGAAATTGAATAGCCAACCACACAATAAATGTATTCATTACACCCAATTTGTATAAAACACCTCAAGGCGTTTGTGTGATACCGCATTCCTAACTCGATATTCCTTAGAATTAGAGGGGTTTTTTTTTTAAGAAGAAGGGGGAAAGGGGGGGAAACAAAAAGTAGAGCGATAGTTAAAAGTAACAGAACCAAAAATGCTGTCAGGACTGTTTTTAAGGAAGCAGCACTGCAAAGAGCAGCGCTCTTCGCTCCCCTGCCGTTCATTTCCCAGCTGAGTGGGGACCTCGCTGCGCACATTCCAGCAGCGAACACTTCTCTGCCAGCGGAGCCGCACGCCCCGGGCCCGCCCCAGGGCCCTTCCCGGCGGCCAGCCCCGGCCCCTGGCCGTGCCCC
>WEIT01040942.1:34530-45457 GCA_013389985.1 Dryoscopus gambensis
TTTCCGTTTCCGCGGTGACCGTGACCGGGAGCGGCCCGGGCGGCCTCAGGCGGCCGGGATGGAGCCCCCGAGCACGCCCGCAGCGGTGGTGTGGGGGTGGGCTGGGGAGTTGTTCGTCCCCAGGAACGGGGAAAGCTCTTGGGACTGAGCGAATGCGAGGAAGGTGCTGTGGCACCGCGGAAACGCAGTCACAGCTCTGACAGGCGCTGGGCTCTTCTCTCTGGTGACCGGGGACAGGAATTGGGGACGGCTGCAGCTGTGCCAGGGGAGGTTTAGGTTGGATATTAGGAAAAGGTTCTTCCCCCAGAGGGTGCTCGGGCCCTGAACAGGCTCGCCAGGGCATGAACACGTCCCCAGGGCTGCCAGAGCCCCAGGAGCGTTTGGACGCCACTCTCAGGGATGCACAGGGTGGGATTGTTGGGGTGTCCGTGCAGGGCCAGGAGCTGGACTTAATGATACAGTGATTGCTGCCCGCAGTGATGAACGGCACCACACCCCAGCAGTGCGGTCATGGCTACACCCAGTGCTCTCCCGCTAAATTCACCTCCCTGCACAGATAGTTACGGATGCGCTCAGACACGCACGGGAAACGCCTCAAGAGTCGCCAGCAGAGCCTCGGGCAGCTCCGAAGGAGAAACGGGAGATGCCGAGTGCAAAGCCCTGGCTGCGCTTAGGTTTGGCCCATCCCCAGCGCAAATGCGGGCTGGGTGCAGCACGCCTCGGGGAAGGACTTGGGAATGTTGGTGGGTGAGAAGCTCAACCCGGCCGTGTGCCCTGGGCTGATCCCCAGCGTGGGCAGCAGGAGAGGGGAGATTCTGCCCCCTCAGGTGAGAGCCCACCTGCAGAGCTGCCCCAGCCCTGGGGCCCAGCACAGGAGGGACCTGGAGCTGCTGCAGAGAGCCCAGAGGAGGTCACAGAGATGCTCTGAAGGCTGGAACCCCTCTGGATCCAGGCTGGGAGAGCTGGGGATGCTCACACCTGGAGAGGAGAAGGTTCCAGGGAGAGCTCAGAGCCCCTTCCAGGGCCTAAAGGGTCTCCAGGAGAGCTGGAGAGGGGCTGGGGACAAGGGCTGGAGGGACAGGACACAGGGAATGGCTTCCCACTGCCAGAGAGCTGCGTTAGATGGGATATTGGGAAGGAATTGCTCCCTGTGAGGTGGGCAGGCCCTGGCACAGGGTGCCCAGAGAAGCTGTGGCTGCCCCTGGATCCCTGGCAGTGCCCAAGGCCAGGTTGGCCGGGGCTTGGAGCAGCCTGGGATAGTAGAAGGTGTCCCTGCCCATGAGCTTTAAGGTCTCTTCCAGCTCAATCCTGTGATTCTGTGCTATAAATTTAACGAGATTGGTTCAGGTCCGCGATACACAGGGGATGGACTTGGTGCCTCATGAGTGCAGGAGAGCTGGGACTAGAAAAATGAGGGTGCAGCAGCAGTAGGGGACAACCCCAGGTTCTTTGTGATGTGTTATTTAATTCCTGCTGGCTGGATATTGGATATATCTATTTTTATATCTTCATTATGATCAATATTTGGGGAAAAACATGTTTCTACTCAGAGCTTAGTGAAAAATATTTGCCACCCTGAACTTAAAGGTCAATAAATCAGAAGTAGCTTTTGAGCCTGAGCAATGGGTGGTGGGTGCCAGAAACTGAAATTGAAGAAGAAGGTTTAATAATTGCAGATCCAATTTTATCTACAGCTTCTGAGTAAAATCTGTTCAAGTATATTCTTGTCGGTAATAGAGCAATTTTGAGCGCACTTTAAAACATTAAACATGCTCCATATTGCTCATGTTTTCTTCATTGTTCATGTCCTATCCCAAGGACAGAGAACATGAGGGGGTGTTGTGGAATGGAAGAATTTCAAAGCACATGCCTGACACTTCTGCACAAAAACCATGGGTTTTACTTGTTGTTTTGTAGCCATTTCAAGAAAACCATCAATTAATCCAAAACAATTAGAGGAATCTTTCAGCAGTTCAGTCTCTTCCTGAGTGAACAAAATGACTGTGTGTGTGTATGATCCCAAATAAACCCTCTGACCTCTTCGATTCATTTATTTCTCTTTCCCCAAATTCTGTCATGGGCTTTGCTCTGTGTGTAGTGTCTAAAGCACTTTTATCTCAAACAAACAAACTCTTCAGCACTTCTGAGCTTGATTCAGATGCACATCAAACAAGAAATCCTTACATGTACGGTAGGAAATTGGCTGTTTTCTTTGATTTCTCAGCTAATCTTCAGCAGAAATGATTCTGTGTTAGGGCTCATTGGGGATGGCTCTGACAGCTACACTGGGGCCTCCTCAGGGTGCCTTAAACCCACATTTGCATAGAAGCAGAGCAAAAATCAGTGATGGAGTATTTCAACAAGAGTAGAATTTCAAGAGTACATTACAAGGATGATTTATGATCTTTAAATTTCAAATTTAGAATAGTTGTCATCTAATATCGATTGGAACACGGGACACTTTTCATCTGTGTTAAGTCCGTGGTAGATTCTTGCAGCAGAGTAAGGCTGCTGTGTTTCTGTACATTGCCTTCAGATTTGAATATATTTCTGTCATGCTCATCACAAAGTACTTTGAAAGACTGAATTTGCAGGAATATGATGGAAAAGAATATGAGGCCAAACAAAATCAGTGATTGGAACCACTGCTCCAGGAGAAATTTCCTGAGTGAATAGATCCAGTTTCTGGGTCTGCTTCCCAAGAGCAGGGTGGCCAGAGAGGTTGGAACCTGCCTGAAGTGATTTGACAATTAAACTCATGTCCAAAAAACCAGAAGGAAAAATAAAAGACTGAAGGAATGACTGAGTTCTTGTCTCCAACCAAAGCTGCAGCCTGGACATGAGGAGCACTGATGTGCCCTGACCCTCCTGAGGAAATCACTGTGGATGCACTGATATGGAACACAAAGATATCCCAACCAGAATACAGAACAAATTCTCAATTTGAATTGTAAAAATACGGTCATTTAAGTAAAACATATTCAGTATTTTTTTTTTCACCACATTTTACCATGTTCTCTTATCTCTTTAACTGTCTCGGCAGGTTGCCACAAGTAACATGAACACAGCTTAAGGCATTTTTTCAAACATCTCAAAAATACAGAAGAAAAAGAAGGCAGGTTTCACTGCCTCATACCAGCTTCTGGAACACTTGGAGTTGCAAGACATTTTTTTCAGACCTTCTAAGCAATTCTTTCATGTCTGGAAAGTTGTGATTCACAAACACCTCACTACTTCAAAGAGTTAACAGGTCACAGATTTTTTTTCTCCCTCTCATTGCTTCAGGAGAGTAGATAATAAATCCAGCATGCGAACATTGGCTCCTAAGGGTGATCCTTTCAAGTGTTCCAGTGCTGCATATCCAGCGAGGAAGCAGAGGCAGCCAGCGTGTTCAGTCATTATCCTGCTGCATGGGTAAGTAGAACTGGGGACATTTCCTTAGAAAAACCTCCCCGTTCCTGGGGCAGCTGTTTTTGTCATTTCAGGGGCAAGCAAGGGGTGGCAGTGAATGCTAAGTTTACTAACGCCAGCTTCACAGGGTTTGCTGTGAAACACAAGTTAATATTAAACTGTGTTTGATATCTCAGCAACTGTCCTGAACATCCCGATCCCAGAGATGGATCTGCATGACATTTAGACTGGATTTCCAAATTAATTGGCTCCTGCCAGCTGGTGTATGTATGTGTTAGAAGGAGTTATGGATATCTTAGCCTGCAAACATCATTTGAGGATCCCACCTAAACACGTTCAGAACCAAAACTGCACCAACAAAATACCCGCCTCAGTTGCCAGCATGAATTTGTCTGTCTCTGCATTAGAAAATTAAATTGTTGCTGAGTACAAAGTCCTAAATACTTAATAATAGCTGCCTCAATCTCTCCTTAAAAATAGGAAGCATAAAGACAAATTATATCAGTCATACTATTAAAATATTCATATGCAGCCTTAAAAAAAAAAAAAAGAAGAAAGATAATTAGAGTATGTTCAGAGTTCTTTAATGGCAGCTGTATCATCTTACAAGTGGCTTGATCTTAATGTTAAATGGTCCTTTTAAAAGTTCTACAGTGGATTACTCACTGTGAAGCTCATGGTTTTTATCAAAGAAAAGGCTTTGAAACTGCAGAGGGAACCATGAATGACTCATGACAATTGTATGTGTACCACAAATATTTCTTTATCACTTTCTAGTATGTTGAAATTATAATTACTTTTTCTGAGTGAAAATACAGACATAAGCACAAAACCTGCCAGACTGGATCATAGCAGTGAGCTGCCTGCATCATAAATCAAATCAAAAGTACAATTTACTTCAGAGCTACTTAATGACCAGAGATCAGTACTGTTGCTCAATAGTGTACAGTTCTCTTGGGAAAAAAAAAAAAAGAAAACTGAAGCAATTATATTGTGTAATATTGAAACAGTGGTAAAAATTAACAGTGGTTTCAGGCAGTTTCAGGTAAAGTTACAAGCTCAAAAACCTAGATAGTCGTACTAACTTAAGCAAATTTTCTTTAGAAATATTAAACATCCTTTCTCTGATGCTACTGATGTTTAAATCATGGTTGGATACTTGGCTTCTAAACTCATTTGGAAATCTCAGTCCTTCTACTTACGTAAATTCTGGAAAATCCCAGGTTCATGACCCTCTGCCTATCTATAATTAAAGGTCCACTCCCTGTCACAGGGGAGTGCTAATGGAATCAGAACCCAGAAATTACTAATGATTAAGGCCTTTTGCTATAAATCAGTCCAGAGATGAAGGATCTGATTGATGATTAGGTAATATTAAATAAGAACACACTAGTGGCTGAAAATCACTTTATTGTAAAGCAACTGCTGTTGAGGAAGTCATTTACAGTCGCATAAACGTTGGAAATGTGGAAGGAGAAGCAATTGTGCAGGGATTTGGAAGAAGGCAGAGACAAGAGAATGGAAGTTAATGGCTGAAATGATGTGGAAGAGGCTGGTGGGGATGGTGGGAGGGAAAAGAGCTTTCATAGAGTCCAGAGTTCACCTGGAAATTTACACTCGCAGGACCTGAGTTGCATTCACAAGACCTAAGTTACACTCACAGGACCTAAGTTTTCCTCTTGTGTGTGAAATGTTCTGTCCCAGTAAGGCAGAAATTTAGTACCGTGTTATTTCTCTTCTTCAGGCTTCATCTTCACATGCATTCATTTCTGAGGGGTCCTTCTTCACCAGAGATGAAAAAAAGCCACGTTCTGTTGGAGACAAGTGAAGAGCTTGGGTTAAATTCTTGAAACGTGTGATAGCTGAAAACAACAGCGAGGTGAGCAGTCAATCTTTGCATCACAGTGAAACTGTTGGAAGAAATGCACTGTTTTTATTTCTATCTTAATAAAGCATCAGAAGCCAAATGTGAGATGTTTTCATCGTGCATAGGCTGTGCTTTTCCTTCACTTACAAATGAAAATAAAATTTACACGGAAAATTCTATGCAAGGAATATTAACAAAACAAATGCGAAACATTTCCTCTTGCTAACAAAGTTGGTAATGCCTGTTTATTTATTCTGAAAGCCCGCGTGCCTGCGAAGGAGTTCTTCCAGCATCAGCTCCTCCCTACAGCTCTCAGCTGCTTTTCAACACTCTTGGTCCAAAGTGTTCTCCTTATCAGCATAAGGTGGGAATAATTCACCAGAATAGGTGGGAATATGTCAGGTTCTCAAGCTTGCAGCAGTGTTCAGCTCTTTATCCATAAAGAAGATGCTTATCCAAAGATTTGGGAAATCCCAGAATACTTTATATATGGCCTTTTCTTTGGGCTAGACCACCCTTAAATAACATCTTCTAGAACAGGAGAGGAATTAAAGCAGGGCTCTGACACAACCAAAAGAAAATTCTTGCTGGGCATTCTCTCCTCAGGCCATTTTCTTCCAAAATACCCGATAACTCAAATACCCAATAATCCAAATAGCCACTCAGGTAGGCTTGAAGATGAATTATGACATTGTCCCCCACACTAAAGCAGCTGTAATTCCCTCACCAGGAGCTGGTTTGTGATGAGCCTAGCTCATACCTTTGAAACAGGCAGGGAGGGTGAAGTTGCCATCCACACATGCCGCCTCTACTGTGTAGGCACAGGATTTTTCCTTGTTCTTGCAGAAGAAGGATACAGTTTCCCCGTGCAGGATGCCGTCCTTCAGGTCGTTCTGAACTCTCTTCTTCTCACCATTGTACAGTACTACAGCTTTCTTAACTGGTATTTTACATGGTGCTGTAAAAAAATCCAGTTGTAAGGAACAGGTTTGAAAAGGAGGCAGATTAGGTCCCATCAGAATTCTGTATAGGTGATGTTTGGGAATGAAAATGTGTTCCCACATATAGACAGAACTTCTGCTGGTATTAAAATGCTGAAGAAATTCAGACCCTGAAGTACAGGGTCAAAAGTTGCCGGTGAAAATCCAGCCTCAGTAAAATTTCTAATGATATGAAATAGGAAGAGAAGGGGAAATACTCGGAGAGAATAAGGTTACATGGCTGATTACTGACGTCGGTTCAGATACATCGTGTCATACAACATTCAGTGTCAGGAGTGGGTTTAGATTATCAGGGCCTTGCAATTCCTTTTTTGGCTTTCTTTTAAGGACAGCACAATGGAGTGACAACTCAACACTCAGCAGTGGTGTGATGGCAGAATTCAGTTTGATTCCTGGTTTCTAAGAGATGGGGTGTGCTTACCTCTGCAGGCTGGCTTTGTGGACCAGTTCCCAGTGTTTTCACAGCGGGAATGCTTGGATCCCTCCATCACATAGCCAGGCTGGCAGCCAAAGCTGACACTTTCATTGTAGTGATACGTTCTGCGGACAGCAAACTCTATGAACCCATTTTCTATTCCTATTGGAGTGGGGCAGGTGACAACTGCGGGACAAAACCAAACCCAAAGCTTTATCAGTGTCAGAGGTTGAAAAGACACACTATATACCTGAAAAATATATAAAACCTTGCATGGTGGTTCATTGCAGCCTCTTTCACAGGAAAACACAGCCAGGGGAAAGAGCTTAAAAACCACAACAAATAAATATACATTTCTTGTTTTAAATACACATCTATTGCAATCTGTGGTTATAACTTGATTTAAACATGGTGTAATTTAACTAAAAGCAGGGAAGTTTTTAGGACTGAGGGTAAGGTTGACTGTTTCTTAGGTGAATCTGAGCACTTAGAATCAAATGTTGGCTGCATGCTGGAGGCCAGGCTCAGGTTCCCCACCGGGCACCATGTTTAGCAGGGTTTGTTGATACAACCTTGACACCTGCGGCAAATATTTTGTCAATCCCATGTTGTGTGCCATGGGTTGGCAATCCCCTTGAACCACGAGCCTGAATGATTGCAGAATTCAACTGCAGAATAATTGTGCTGTGTGTTTGCAATAACAGTTGGAAAAAATACCTAAAATGTTGCTGTTCATTTAGTTTTGTATATGTCATTTCAGGAATATTTGTTGGTGTGGATAAAAGGGAGTTGCTCACCCTTGCACACTGGAATGCTGCTCCAGGTCCCATTGGCCATGCAGGTGGCTGTCTCATTCCCAATCAGGGCGAGAGGAGGGACGCATTCAAACAGGATTGTGTCCAGGAAATGAGAGACGTTGCCGGGATTTAAGCGACGGTAAGAAAGGACCCCGAATTCCGGCAGCGAGGGAGGTGCACAAGTCACCGCTGCAAAAGCACAGCATTCAGAAAACTAAGGCTTAAAGATCAAATTATTGTAGAATCAGAGGAGTAACATTCTTATGACTAAATGAACCCATGTGGAATCGTAACTGGCAAAACATGGTTCAAATTAAAAGTCTCAGGGGCCTCAGAGTCTGGGATTCATGAGTTTTGCTGGATTTTTCAGACAATATTATTGCTTTTCAGTAAACTGTTTTTGCAGGATAGGTTATAGCAAAACCCTGCATAAGTACAAAGGCATGACAATATCCTCTTTTTATACACAGGGAGGAGGAATTTGAGTGGATAAGCATCTTACCTCCAGCTGTAAATAGCATCCCTGATCCCGACCTTTTGTACAGATGTTTAAACTGTATTTCTCTAAAATCCACACATATAAAACCAAATATGCAGCATTCTGCTTGATTTTTCCTAACCAGCTTTTGCACAGCACTAGAGGAGACTCCTGAATAAGAGTTTCTATAATTTGAGCAATGGAATGGAATCTTTCTGGAATAGGAATAAGGATAGAATAGTTCTTTATTATTGAAACACATACGTTGACACTGTGGAAAAGTTCCAGTCCACTTTCCATCTGCCATGCACTGGCTCGTTCTTGATCCAACGAGGTTGTAGCTGGAAACAAACAGACCTGGTTATCAGAACAAGGAGATCAATCAAAGATCTGTCATTGCTCATAAACAGAATTAAGAGTCCAGCTCTGAAATCCTTCTCTAGTTTAGCAATTCCTGCCCTCAAAGGAAGTTTAGAATCAGATCTGAAAAATTGTTAATATTAAAATATTGCAAAGATCCAGGCAGAAGGCATGATATAACAAGATGTTTTGTTGTTTCAACTTTATATTCTGTTTTACGAATTAATTTCTACAACTGAATAATACTATGGATGTATGAAATAGCAAACATTGATCTGTGATTGCTAATGCAAATGTTGTGCATTTTTGGGAGGAGTTCCTAGTTAATTATGGCAATTGGGATCAAATATTGGAAAGAACTCAGCATTCTTAAGAACTGAAGTCACTGAAGTGCATTATTATATTTTAATCCCAGACATTTCAATTTCCATATGCACATTACATACTTCTCTCCCATCCTCTGTACTCACACTAGTAGCATTTACTCTGAGTTTTAAAGAAATACTCATCATGTGTCTGGCATTTCAATAGCACACAGCTGAAAACCAGTAAATTATAATGAGCAAAATCAAATCATGTCCCATTGCTACACTTGGTGTCAGTAGTTGAGTTTATTTATTCCTTATCTTGCTCCTGTTTTACAGAAGGAGGTGGTTGAGGCTGTTGACACTTTTCAGTGAGCTCTAGGCTGTGTCTCACGTGTGACCTTCCCAGTGAGCACTGTTCAGTCATTAATTACCCAAGTATAATTGAATACATGCCACCATCAAATGCTTCCCTGCATTTACCATAACTATTTTTTTAAATGCATCCTTTTTTCTAAAGCTAACAAGTAACCTTAGCAAAAGTGCATTTACTGCAGGTAAGTTAGGATTAACCTCATGTTCTCATTTACTGAGCTTGGAAAGGCATAGAAACACAATTTCCAGTCTCCAGTGCCCAACAGCGTAACGTTGATGGAGATTATCTACTCTCTGCTGTAGGATTTCATCTCATGACGTAATAAGAGGATTTGGAAAGCAGGGGAAAGCAGTCCGGAATAAATCTTTGCATAAAATCTCTGCTATTTTGGTGGTTCCCATATTTGTAAGACTTTTCTTCGGAGTAGCAAAGCTCCATAATGTTATAGCCAAGACTGAACAGAGGTGGATCACCAGACAGGCAGGGGTTTTTATGATTTCTGAAATGCAGATGAGTTTTTATGTGCCATTTTCTATGTTCTCTGCCTCGCAATATGGCAGTGGGTGATACTCCAATGTGATTTAGGTTGTGTATTGAGCAGCATGAGGAAGGGAACACTTACCCTGGGTCACATGAGAAAGTTACAGTACTCTGGTACTGGAACTCTTCAAAATCCATTTTCCCATTCTTCAGGGGTGGAGGAGGGGGACATCTCTTTGCTGTTGATTAAATATTAAAAAAAAGGATAATATTATCTCATAAGGCATGACATAATAATTTCATTATAATGGGAACAAGTAGATCGTAAAGGTTCATCCTGGTGCCTTTCACATTTCTCCACTCCCATGTACTACATTCCACAAGTCTGGCTGTTCTATGTGTCTATCAAAATACAAGTTTTTGTGATTAAATATTTTTAACCCTCAGTTGTCTGAGGAATGCAACTTCTCTGCAATGAAATGATGCAAATGCCCACTGAGGGATGCAATAAATGCAGGGGTTATCAAGCAGTGGGTGTTGTTAGGGAATAAGTGCTGCTGGGCTGGGACAGATGCAGGTTCACCGTGTTGGGTCCAATCTCCATCCCCGTCCAGGAGCAGGGGCTTAAGGGGAGGTGTGGGACATGGATGGGGAGATCCTTCCCCTGTTACCACCCCTCTTCCCCCCACACCCTGCTGCCTTCCTACAAGTGAGGGAGGAACAACTGGAGAGAGATCTTCATTCTGGAGAGAGATCTGTTTGAATACACCCGGTTCCTCACACGGATTGTAAAAGATCCTTTTCAGATCCGTGGCCACCATAAGTGCAGGAGCAGGAGGTGCTGTTACTCACGGAGGCAGAGCAGGGTGTTGAAGGCCCACTTGCCCGTCGGCAGGCAGGTGTACTTCCTCTGCCCACTGTTGGGCATGAAGCCGGGCCGGCACTTGTATTCCACTTCCTCACCCACTTCATACACCTTTTTGTCTACGTTAATTGTGGCAAACAGCACTTCTGGCGGCCTGGGACAGACTGGAGGAGAGGAGATATTTTACAAGAAATTGGGTTGTTGCAGCGTGGTGGCTGAGGGTGCCGCGACCTTCCCGAAGACGTCTCCATGGGGTTTGGAGTCGCTCCCGCGGGGCCGCTGCCCTTCCAGCTGACTAGCTCAGATGCACCAAGGCCCCCGGTCTGCCCCGCTCGTCGAGCCTCCACTGCTGGGTGGCTTCCCGGAGGAAGCAGCTCCACAGGGGTCAGACTCCCATGGGGTGAAGCAGCATCAGCTTTGGTCAGAGAAGCAGCAGGCACGCACACTGACGCAGGCGGATGATGAAAGAGTCGGGAAGGGTTCTCTGGCATGGTCTTGCACACAAGGCGATTTATTTGAACCTCATGGCTGGGGAGATTAGGAGCCAAGAACAAGATGGAGGAAGGACCCGG
>WEIT01040942.1:45608-61953 GCA_013389985.1 Dryoscopus gambensis
GCACTATTCTCTCAGCCTTGTAATTGTTTGCATATCTTGGAGTCAGAGAATCAGAGATTCTCACAGTTTTGTGTAACTAACACCTGTTGTTTATCTAGTTGCTTTCTTGTGTTGTACATTCCATTTCCATGATAGATAAAGTTGATGGACTCTTGGTCCATCCAATGTGACCTCACCTTCCAATCATCTGTAGTTATAAGAAATCTATAAATATTGTAAAGTAGCAATAAACTTTTTCTTCCACTTCCACTTCTTCTTCTTACCCTTCTGACATCTCCCCTGTCCATGTGTCATTATTGTGGCCCCTAGCACCACATCAGCTGACCCGACACAGAAGACCTCCTGCCACAGCCCCCAATGGGCTGGGTCACTGCAAAATTGGGTAAAAATATTTGAGCTGGTTTTATTTCTCAGCTAGAAGCAGAGGATTCTCTACTATTATGAGTCACAGTATCTCCCTGCCCCGAGCTAAACTGTCCTTTTGTCTTACTGAGGCAGCTGATGTTGCCATAAGTTTTAGCCAGAAAAAAATGTGTTGTTCTTCTCCGCAGCAGCTCTTTCAATGGCCCCAGTTAGATTTTGTGTCACTTTTTTAAACTAAAATTTACTTTTCCTTCAAAAAAGAGTTATGAAGATGGTGCATAAAGGGAGTCAATTACAGTAAATTAGCTTAGGCAAAACAGGGTGAGAGTGACTTAGAAGCAAACTAATGCCTTTCATTTCTAATCTAAATCAGTTTGGTGGGGTCAGCCTGAAATCAGGTGTTTTTTCTTGTAATTAAATTTTTTTTTCCCCTCTGGTTTCTCCAGTTTTTCTGTTCACTGGGATAGACCCTCTGTTACATGAGACAGCTCTGATTCCCAAACAGCTCTAACACGTTGACAGCATGAACAACTCATCACCCGGAGGGTGAGAACAGGAGGGAACAGCGAGGGAGGAACGGAGGGTGCAGCCTGAGCTCCTGCTGAGGACACGGAGAGAGGCTCCTGCTGGCATTGTGGGGAGAGCACAGAGGGACACAGAGCTCAGGATGGGGAAATAAATGGCAGACACAGGGAGAGGGGACATGAGAGCCCAGAGCCCTTGGCATGGGGGAAAGGAGGAGAAAAGCGAGGCAGGAGCTGTGCGGGCATGGCGGGGTGAGCAGAGATGGAGCGGGTTACTTGCTGGCACACACACTTCCCCCCTGGCATTCAGGCAGCCTGGGTTCTGCAACATCTGCCAGCATTGCTTCTGCTTTCCTTCATTTCATACTTCTGTACACAGCCACTCACCTCATCACAGGAAGAGACAGAGGAAAGAATGGAAAGAGAAAAGAGAAGAAAAGTTTTCCGAGAAAACCCCTGCTCAAAACACTTGACCAGGATTATCTAGAGGCTTTAAAATCCCGTTGTTTTGTCCAGTTTCACCTGTTCCCACTTCAGGATGGGGGTGCCCCTAGGAAGTGGAAGACACTCACCTTTGGACGCAAGAGCACAGTGGCTCAGAGCCACGAGGCACCCGAGCAGTGCCAGGGGGTGCATCCCTGCCAGTCCCCGACGTCCCGAGTGCCCCCCGGGCCAGTGCTCTTCCCTTAAAATGAGGGCACCCACAAAAGGATGGTTACATATTAACTCTTTGTGTTTATTCCCATCCCAGTAAACAGAAGATAAAAGCTTCCTTGTGTCGCTGCTAATAAAGGCTGAAACAACCATCACATGTTGTGTTTGGTGCATAATGCAGGAATTCAAATGGCAACTTCTGCTCCACACAGGCTCCTCTCTGGCTGTTTCTGCAGAGCATCTCCTGTTGGGACCGATGGTGTTAGGAAAAACAGTATTCCCAGCATCTGTAGAGGATGAGGGTATTTGGAATGCAAAATTGGGTTGAATAATAGAACTGTCACTCCGAGGCTCGTGTTTGTCACTCTCGAGCGTGGACATTTCTGTGTACCAAAGACTCCTGATAGTTATAGCAAAATAATTTTAAGGTGAAATGATCTGTTTTGGAGTGACATTGTATTGTCATGTGCCTCCAGTGATGTACCAGCCTCATGCCAGTTTACATAGATGATGATCTGGCCTGAAACTTGGGGCTTCAGGGCCCTGTTTGATCTGATTCCTGTTGTCTCCCAGTTACCAGATAACCAAAAGCAGCAGAGCCAGTGCTCAGTGCCAGCACTGCAGGAAGGCTGAAATGATGATTCCTGTGCCTATTTGTGACAAGGGGGTCATAAATCATATTTTTGGGGGGCATAAAGCCTTGTTTTGGCGCTGCAAGTTTGGGGCATCAAGTCAGAACTCGACAGGTATCAGCTGAGGTTCTGATCACTGCAGTTCTCCTAATTTAGCAGATTTTAACTGCAGGAGCATCTGAAGTGCAACCAAAATAACATTTGTGTAATGATTGTTCCACAGTTTGGTGTTTCTAATCTAAGTATCCTCCTCCCCTGCTGACTCACAGCCTGTGAGGGGGAGTGAGGGACATTTGAAGCTCTGAGAGAAGCTGGGTTATGTCAAGCTCTTACTGCTGGGATCTCCAATAGTTTGTTTGTTTTTGTTTTATGAAATTTCTCTGTTTGTATTTGAAACACAAATTTTAGCCACAACATTAAACAATTGGGAACATGCTATTCTTCCCAGAAAGAAAACGCTGTGAATGTCCTGCTCAGAGTATTTACCAAATACACAGTGCTGAAGGGCAAAGTACCACTGCTAAACCAACAGAAAAAGGTTGACTTCATTTTCTGTATTTACATCTGATTATTTTTCCATTTGTCACAGCCTGCTTTTTCCTCCTCTCTTTCACAAGTAGCTTTTCCCTTCAAGGCACACTGATTTAATGAACTTTATTGCCTCTGTCTTAAATCCTTCCTTAGATGTGCCCGATACTTGGATTACATCCTTTTCTCTGTTTAAAATACCGGGAATGGATGGGAGCAATTTGGGGCATTTTGGCGTTGCTCACGCGCAGTTCCGCCCGCGCGCAGCAGGGGGCGCAAGGCGCTCTGCCTTAAACGGGAAGTTCCAAAGTTTCTGTACTAAAAAACCGGGGGAAAACAGTTAAATTACCTGCGCATTCATTTTTCCATGGATTATTGTGAGCGGAAAATTTACTGCTCTTAAAACTGAGACTTAAAACTGCATGTGAAAGGGATAGAGAAATGAATATTTATGTATTTCCCGTAAGTGCATATTAACTGCCAATGTTGTGGTTCTTCCTGAAAACTAACTCTCTGCAATAAGAAACATCTGAAAGTATGTTACAAATAACTGTGCATGTTCCAGTAACTGGAGAAGTGCAGAGGAGGCCACTGAGTTAATCACAAGACTGGAGCCCCTCTGCTCTGGAGCCAGGCTGGGAGAGCTGGAGAGGAGAAGGCTCCAGGGACACCTCAGAGCCCTTCCAGGGCCTGAAGGGGCTCCAGGAGAGCTGGAGAGGGACTGGGGACAGGGGATGGAGGGACAGGACACAGGGAATGGCTTCCCACTGCCAGAGGGCAGGGCTGGATGGGATTTGGGAAGGAATTGTTCCCTCTGAGGGGAGGCCCTGGCACAGGGAGAAGCTGTGGCTGCCCCTGGATCCCTGGAAATGTCCAAGGCTGGGCTGGACAGGGCTTGGAGCAACCTGGGAGAGTGGAAGGTGTCCCTGCCCAAGGCAGGGGGTGGATGAGATGATCTTTAAGGTCCCTCCCTCAAATTATGTGATTCTATGATTGTATGAAGATGTGACTATTATTGTATGGATTCACCTTGGCACAGCATGAGCAAACCAACCTAGTTCTTGCTGTGTTTGTGATTGTGTGCAATTATATACATCAGCTGATTTTCCATCAAATCCAGCCCACTCCTTTCACATGTGAGCTATTTAATATTACTGCAAACCAAATAATGAAGCAGAATTTTGTTTCATCAGAGACCACATAAAGACAGGGCAGAGTGGTGGTCTCTACCCCAAATACTGTCATATCCTAAAGAAAGAAGTGGCAGCTGCAAGCAGAGAAAGCAGTGCAGGAACCGCCCGAGGTGGTATCAGCCAGTGTGATGTGAGCCAGATCAGTACCCCAGCAGTCTGATTGTTACCTGGGGTTCTGCTAACGCAGCCTAAAGGGACAATATCAGGAGGATGTGAACAATCTGCCTTTGCAGAAGTGGTGCTGCCCAGGCTGAAATATGAAGGGCAGCAAAGCAGAGATCAAGAGCGAAGGTTTGAAAAGGCAGGAATTAAATGATGGAGAGTGACATTCCTGGCTGATCAGAGGGGTTTCTGCAAGGAACAGGAGAGAGTAACAGGTTAAGCCAGCAAAGGCCTTAAAAGTGAAGGTTAAAATGAAAAAGAAGGAGGAAAAAAATAGAGAAAAATAAAAGAAAACTGATGATGAAAAGCAATCTATGCACCAGCATTCTTCACTGACACCATGATCAACTGGAGCTGTCAGGACAATAGGAAAAGACATTAAAATAATCGGGACACGAGATTGATGCCTTCTCCAGCTACCTAGAAACAGACACTAGACGAGAGTAAGGGAATAAAGGTAGGTATTTATTTGAAAGGCCTTCAAAGGTGCACCCTGGGGACCCAGAAGCCACTTCCAAAAAAGGACCTCAAGATGGACAGCAGGTGACGAGTTCTTTACACTTTTACAGGTTTGGTCCATTTCCATATCAGCATGAATTCACCCATTAAAACTTTCAGCTTTCTTCCATTTCCCCACCGCTCTTGCGGCCCCAGCTTACAGCTTTGGGCCTAGGACAGTCTGAGCGTCCTTGAAGAGCAAGCTCAGAGAAGCTTTGTTGTGTCTATCTGACCTAAGAGAGCAGCCAACGAGCTACAAGAGGCTTCAGAATTACACACGAGGCAATACAGGATTTGAAAAATATATAAAAGTTAAAACCTAAGGCATCAAGATAATAAGGTAAGCAAAGGTTTTCAGACTGGAATTGCTCTCTCCTGGAGTTATTATGCAGAAAGTTTTCAAGAACCAGGCAGACTGAAGGCCAGTGAGGTCACAGTTCCCAGCTAATGAGCCAGACCTTCTGTTCTCCCTCTACCCTGTTGTTCTGCTTCTCTAGGTGATGCTGTCATTTTCCTGATGTTAGAGGGTGTGTCACTCTGGTCCTGCCACAGACTTGCTGGGGGTCTGTCCTGCTGGACAGTGAGGGCTGCGTCTGCACTCCCCTCTGCTCTCAAGATTTTATGGCTTTTCTTCAGCCACAAATGCACCACACAGCCAGGTGAAGAGGCGGAAGTTTCTCAAATCAACAGGAATGTGTTGACTGGGGACACTGAGGAAGAATATTAAGGAGAGGCCTGAGTGCAGCATCCCTGTGTGCCAGGCCCTGCTTGCTGCAGATTCAGATTTCTATCTGGCAAGAAAGCTGGCCTTGGGGCTGCAATGGGACCAGCAATCTCATCCTTTACCTGCAAGGATCAGATATTCAGATTCCAGCTCCCTTCCCACAGTTTCTTTTGTTCCACCTGTTGGTCACTGGGTTGTCATGTTCAGCCAGCCAGAAACCAGGATCCACTTGCAATGTATTATTTTCTAATGAAATGTTATATAGATATATAAATTTATTTTTATTTTTATATTGCCTGAGCTAGTGGAAGGTGTCCCTGCCCATGGCAGGGGCTTGGAACAGGGTGATCTTTCAGGTCCCTTCCAATTCAAACCATTCAATGATTCTGTGATGTTGGAGCAGAATGTTAAAGCATGCAGCAGCAGATACTGACCTGGCAGAATGTCTTGGTCACAGGAAAAATAAGCAGTGACGATCTAATTCTTAAAAATATTAATTTCACTCAGTAGCAAATTTTAGGGGTAAATTGCATTCCTAGCTACCACTGATGTTTCTGAATGTTTTTCTGAAGCTAGAAAAATAATTATGATTTCAGTCCTGGATCTTAAATCACTTTAAGCATTAAAGTGGACATTAAAAATCCCCATTCCTGTGTGAATCTGAGATGTCAGAGGGCTGGCACTAACAGGTTTTCCAGGTGACAGCAGGCCTGTATTCTCCTGCAGAGGCATGAAGGTGTTCCAGTTTCCCCATACATTAAACTCACAGTGTACAAAACCAGAGAGCATTTTACAGCTCCTTCCTCCTCTCCGCCTTCTCATTTCCTGCACAGAAAACCCGGAGAATCTCTCTCACAGTTCTACTGTGACCCAAATATTGTGAAACAGTCTGTTCCTCTGATAAATTTATCTAAATGCTGTCTAAAAAAAATCCTCTGTTAAACTTCTTCCTCGGGAATGTCGAATTATGAAGCCTCGGGGGCAAATTATTCTCTGTGAGAGTTTGAATCTGCAGGGAGCAGATCTACAAGGGACAACTTTTGAAATGTCAGTGTAGAAGCACAGCATGGAGGCACAGACTTTCTCTCCTTTTTTTTGGCTGGTCCCACCTTTTTGTCCTCCCCTCAGTGCATTCAAAGGAGAAGCCATCAGAGAGAAAGCCTCAGAGTCAGGGTGCTCTCCACACTCAAGCCAAACTGCTTCTCTTCTCCCATCAAGCTTGCAACAAAGCTTTCAAGATTCTCTTCATCATTATTTTTCCACTTTCTATTGAGCCAAATGCCACAGACTTCCGTCACAGCAGCATCTGACCTATTTTTTTTAAATTATTCTGTATGTGTGTCTATATGTGTGTGTGTGTGTGTGTGTGTGTGTGTGTGTATGTGTTGCCTGAGGTTATCATCTTGTTTACAAGCTGGAGAGAGGTCAGACGTGGTCAGGATCTGCTGCAGGTTCTCCAAGGAGCACTTTGCACTCCGTACGTCAAACTGTCCTTAGCATTTCCCACCCTGTGCTGCGGCGGAGAATCCTGGCCAGGCCTCACCCCGGCGTGACCCCGGCCCTGCCCGTGGAGGATTTCTCCCAGCCTCTGGCCTCCCCTGGCACGGCGCCACGGCGCTATCGGAGAGCCCAGCTCCCCCCAGATTGATTTCCTGCCGCTCTGTCGTTTTCCCAAGTGACGGATAAGAGGATCAGCCATGGAGAAGCCGTTTGGGATATTCATCCACGCTAAAACCCCCACTGGACAGGGCGCGCGTCTGGGATCGATGCCCTGTCGGAGCCTTCCGTCTGTGTCACCCAATAAACCAACAGCCCCAATCCAGAGAGATCCTGGGATCTGTATTAACCACGGATATCAGCTGGGAAATTCTCTCTGGGCGCAGGTCCAGAGTGTTCCGGATGATTAAATCTACCTTCTTGGTGACTCAGTTCCTGTACAGTGTAATCAAAAAGGGGATACTGATCTCCCTTATGGTCTAACCCCAAACCTTCCCACGCCAGTCCGAGTCTTGTCATTGGTTTCATTGGAGGCTTTTTAAATCTGATTTTATCAATGTTTTAATATGTGATTTGAATCAGTTAATGCACAATTAACAAAATTACAAGATTAGGACTTTTTTTCCCCAGATCTTTATTAATCGACACAAATAGTTGGCTGAGGTTTTTTGTATATATTTTTATACTATATAATATATTATAATATATAACACATATTATATGTGGTATATAATGTACCATATAAAATATGTATTTTCATACATTTGTATATATTTCCTTATTTTTAGATATATTTATATATATGCTTGTATTCTTAGCAAGTTACTCTGAAGGGAGGGATTCCTCATTTCACTGTTGACTGACAAGCCTGAAAAATCTAAAAATACAGACTCAGAACTGAACGCTCCACGAAATCTTGGATCGAGACAGAAGACCATTGACTTTTACGAGCTGGTATTTAAGAGAGCTCTTGAATATTTAAACATAAGTGGATGAGTTTAGAGCTAATGCTGCGGCTTTGTCGTGAGCTAAGATTTTTTCTAGAAATGTTGTAGCTGCTGTTGAAGCTTCTCCCTCCACCTCTGGGCTGAGGCTGTGTCTGATGCTCGTGGCACTGCATTATTCTGTGTCTGTATCCTGTTAACAGATTTGTGCTGTACCACAGGGATGCTTCTTTTGTGGTGGGGACCATTAGGAAGATCTCAATAAACTAATTTCCCTCTAATCTGCAGCAATAAATCCAGGGGGAAGCTTTCCTAAGAGGAAGCAGATTTTGGAGGGCCTGGTATCCATAACTGGAATCAGATTTTCTGAAGGGCTCAAATCCTGTTTGGACAACGAAATGAAGGCCATGCTTTTAAAAGTGCTCACTTTAATAAAGTACATTTTTGGTGTATTGGTTTCCTCAGAAGATGCAGTTCTGTCTTGTGGTTTCCAGAATGCTTTGACAATCTGGAAATCTTTGACTCAGCTGCTTTGACAATCTCCACGTGTGTGTGTGTGTATCTCTAAAAATTCTGATTCTGGTGGTGTAATCTGCACCATAAGCAAGCCAGGCTCTTCTTGGAGTTTTGCATTTATTTTGTAATCTTCTGTAAAAATAACAAAAATAAATATCAGAGGTCATTTTTCCTTTATTCATTGCACATGGAGATTTTTTCGTTGCCCAGGAAGACAGAATGATGCTGCCAGCATTTTGGCAACAGGAATGAAATAAAATTGCAATCGTTCCAGCATTGCCAGGACTGATATCAGTGACATTCTCATAAATTCCAGTTTTGAAAGGAGAAGATGTCCAGATGTTCTGGAAAGAACAGATCATGAGCACTTTACAAAGTGAAAAATACTTATTACCGAAGTTGAAAATGCACCTGAAGCACAAGTATGTTCAGTGCATATTTTGTTGCTTTTTAAATTACTATTTCTAGGGAAAAAAATCTCATTTTTCTCCTTCATGTCATCAAATTATGTGGTCATTAATGAGAAGGACTTTTTATTTCCATGGCTATCAGGCTCTAGTCAAGTTGAATAATATTATTCCTCTGTACAAGCTGGCTTAACCACTGTTCAAAACCTTTTAAAACTGAGCTGCCCAGCTCTTGTCTCTCAGGCACAACACACCTGGAATAAAATCCACTGGCACTTTCATATGGAATGGCCTGGTTTGTCCTTGTTTTTTCTTAGCAGCATTGTAGGCGAGATGTTGGATTTTTTAAATTATATTTTCTGGAAGAAAACTCTTTTACATGCAATTCATGTTGAAATCTGTAAATAATCTGTAAATAATCAATCATTTTCTGTACATCCAAGTAGGAATTTTGGAGCTGTTGAGGTCACAATAGCTTGTGAGCCTGAATGGCAGCATGAGACTGACTTCGGGAGACCTGAGGAGATGTTCCCTTGTTATGATATGTATTAGGCTGCTAATCTTTCCAGTCTTTAATCCACAATACTGTATTAAAAGACCAAAAATAGTCTCCACTGTCGTTAAAGGACCGTTTCTGCTTTTTTTTAAAATAATGTAAATTCTAATGGGGAGTTGAGTGAATGCTCAGTGCTGACGAACAGAATCCTTCCTCGCCTCCCTTCTCTGTGGCACAGAGGTTTTCCACACTTCATTTTTCAGTTACCCACCACTCTGGGCTTTGGAAATGTTTTTTTGAAATTAGTGTTAGCTTGTGTTGTGCGTCAGTGTTGTCACTTCTCAGTCCTTCTAAATTAAACAAATGTTTTAAAGCTGTGTTTGTCCAGCCAAACTCTTGTCATTTCAATTATTAGTGTTTCCAGGAGTGTAAACACTTGTGCAGAGCACAGACGGACGTGGTATAATTGGAAATCTTACCATTGGAAATGGCATTCTGCTTTCCCTGCGTCAACTCGTCATCATATAATGGTGGCACAGGAAAAGAAGTGAATATCCTGGATATTCCAGCTGATACAATTTTGGTTTTCTCTCACATTTGTTCTCTGGAATAAACAAAATGCAACATGAAAGTTACTATTTCTTGTGTCTCTGATAAATGCTATTGAGCTGTCAGAAATAATGAGTTGAAGTATGATATACATAATAACTATTTACAATTTATCTTCACAAGGCAAAATTCTACGCTTGCAAAATAATCATCCCTTTCAATTGAAGATTGTGAGAATATGGTAAATAAAATAGCCCACACCTTTCTGCTCACATTGAAATGGTGGGGAATTTCACTTTTACTTCAGTGCCAGTGAAGACAAAGGACAGCCTCAAGCAGGGGAAGTTCAGGTTGAACATCAGGAAAAAGTTCTTCATGGAAAGGGTGGTCAGGAATTGGAGGGGGCTGCAGAAGGAGGTGGTGGAGTCCCCATCCCTGCAGGTGTCCACGGATTGCCTGGGCACAGCACTCAGTGCTCTGAGCTGGTGACAAGGTGAGGATCAGTCACAGGTTGGACTTGATGGCCTTGGAGGGCTTTTCCAGCCTCAGTGACTCAGGGATTCCCTGGTCCTGTGTCACCACCATGAAGAAACGGTGTCATCCTGCTCTGTCAGAAGCTCTCTGCTGCTTCACACACTGAAGCATTCTGGATATATTCATATTCTGGAGCTGACGTTTCCCAGCAATGGAGCAGTACAAAGTCATTTACTCTTTGTAGCAATCTAACATCAGAAAAGCACTCTGGAGGTTCCAACAGAGTGTCAGGAGAAGGTTTCAGGACAGTGACATATTCTGCTTGTCAAGGCCTCACGTCTGGACATACCTACAGAGGGCCTTGACCTGCAAACTTAAACCCTCCAGGTACAGCTCACACTTTAATGCAAAAACACTGGGGGAAAAATAGGGGTTTGAGGATAGTTTTTGTCAGCTGGCAGCGATACAGGACATGTGTTTGGTTTTTTTTTTTAATTAAAGAAGAAAAGGAAGGCCCTAGCCATGGCGATGGGGGTGGTGGCTCAGGCCGGGCCCATCGCGCCCACCCAGTGCTTTGTCTCTAACAGGGACTGCAGGTGCTCACCTGAGGAGAAGTGAGGAAAGCAAGCAGGATACTTCCTTCAAAGAATCTGTCACTTTCTGAGCATTTTCCATTCAGGGAGCTTTCTGAGCCAGCTGTGCTCTGTGCTTGGCCCATGACATCCAACATCTGTCTGTCCCAGGCAACCCCACTGCCCCGAGCCCACACTCACACCCTGCACCCGCGCTGGTCCCATGTGTTTGGTTCTTCTGGGCAAGGAATTCCAGGGGTCAGCTGGCCCTGGCCAAACCCACCTACTTTGTTCCTTACAAACCTGGGCCCCATGTTTCTCTAAATAACTCACAGAGGCTCCCTTGTTTAGCTGGTACAAGAGCAGTTTGTTTTTTCCACATGGTTTGAGCGCTTTGTTTGTATTTCGAAGTCTCAGTCTTTCTGCCTATTTTGTGTGTACAGTTGAAGACTGAAAGTTTGCCTACACAAGAGAATTGTTCTGATGCACTCAAAAGAGTGTGAATTCCTTTTTGGAAGAGATATTCAAAATTTTTCCAGAGCGATTGCTGGTGGGAAGGACAAAATCAGCAAAACAACAATGACTGCAAATACTCCAGCTGAGGCAGAAATTTTTGTTTGTACAGTCTGGAAGGTGACAAAATCCAGGAAACATCCCAGAGGGCCCCCATCACTTTTCAGTGTGTAACAGCATCAGGCTCTGATTCAGCTCCATAACTAGGAGATATTTTACCATGCTCCTCATACTCCTGAGACATGAGAAAAGAAAGCAACGGGTTGTCACTCAGTATTCTGATGAGAAAGCTGATATAAAAAAACTGTTTTACACTCAGTGTTCTGTATATGATCAGCCATTTCTTTCCAATTCTGTGGAGAGCTGCTGTGAGGATAATGCACAAGCTATCCGCATGAGGAATGGGTTTTGCACGACTTTCAAGGAAACTCAAGTTGAAATAATGGCATCATTTATCTGTCACAATGGGAAGGAGGATTTTCCTGATAAGGACATATAGATGGACTGCAATTTCATCCCTGGGAAATTATTAATTATTATAATATATCATTTTTCTTTTCCCCAGAATTTTTTCAGAAATGCTCTTTCTGTGACATTTCATCCCTCCTAGGACTGTTTCTTTCTGTACTTAGTGTTCTTTTTTGACTGTTTTTTAATGCATGCATTCAGGCTTTCCCATTAGTACTGGCCTGTGTAAACAAGCTGTCTGCCACATGGAATAATTTAATGATAAAACCTGTTTTGTGACCCGGGGCTTCCCAACCTGCACTCTGAGGAACTTTGAGGGGAAAAGGGCAGAGAGAAGGATCAGTGTAACTACAGAGACAGGGATAAAGTTGTGGAGACTCTAAACACAGATGCTGAAAGACAGAGCAAGATGCAGAAGCCGATGCTGAGGGAAAGGGAAAAATTATTTCCATCTCCTCACCACTGGGATAAAAGACAGGCAGCTTCTTACAGAAATGTACTATTTCTGTTACCACATCCTACCTTTTTCTATGTTTTGGAAACATTTAAGGTATATTGTTGCCAAAGCGGGGGTGAGAACAATAAATAGGCTCTTTTTTGTGAATAAATTTGTAGTAGGATCTGGAAAACCACGAGACTGGTCAAAATATGACAAACTTAAGAATGGGAACTTCAACACTAAACTCATTGGGTGATTTCAGACAAAGAGAGAAATGAAGTTTATATTGCATGGAAAAAAGAAATGCGGAAAACCTGGCTTCTTGGGTTATACTGTGAAGTCTGTGAATTAGTGGAAACTGGAAACTGGTTTTGGCCTAACTGTGGCAAGTAATTATCCCACAATAGTTGCTGGTAGAGATGTCTCATGAGCTGGCTCTGTGGAAATTCCGTTGGAAGATGAGAATTGGGTGAAGCAAATAAGTTTTAGACAGCAGTGTTGCATGCAATGATCAAATCATGCTTCCTAAAAAGGCTTTGGAGAACAGGCACTTGTCCTCCTGACTGTCTAGAGAGGAAAGCAGTTGTGATTTGCTTTGAAATGTGAGAGGAATTAGCTCATGAACTTCCTTATAGGCCTCCAGCAGGAAGTGATTCCTGGTTGTTGAGTATTTCTCAGAAGCAGGAAATAATAAAACAGCTGCAATCGCCCAAGCAGTTGATGAAGGTGTTCTCCTTGGCTCTTTTTGAATGGATCTGAGGCAGAACAGAGCCTGCATTTTCCTTTAGGAAAGAGACCTTCTTTTTTTTGCTTTTTGATTAAAAAGTCCTGCATGCAGTTGTTTGCTGTTCCAGCAGACGAGTAAAAGCAAAGACATTTCACAAGAAACCTCTTTCAAAATGAACCCAGATGCACTTACAGACCTAGGGTGGTATTGATGAAAATATAGAAAGGACTTCAGAAGTTGTGCTTGTTACAGCAATAAACAAATTCTTTAGAGGAAAAAACCTCACAAATCATCCAGCGGGAACTTCTATCAGGGACACTGTCTAGGATATTATCCAAATAGTCATACAGGAGTAAATTTGCTATGAGAAGACCCCTTAAATGGCCCTTTGGAGTCAGGAGTTCTGAAGCTGCTGGCCAGGGGATTGGAAAAGCTGGTGCTCTGATTTAATAACCATGTATATGCCTGAACACAAACAGTGAAAATGCTGACTCCTCGTCCAGATGGCCTGAACCAGAAGCAAACTGCAAACACTCCCCTGGGCAGAAGAGCGAGTCATGGGCAGCTGGGGGAATGTGAGCACTCAGGAAGAGGTGGCAGACGTCTTTCCTCCTGTTATTTGCAGAGGAGGGATGAGTTCCTGTATCACCCACAGGACCTGAGTGCAGAGTAGGAAAAATGAGTGTCCAGGCAATTAAAAGCCTCCCAGCAAGAGGAGCTGGTGTTAGAACAGCACGCCCCAAAGGGGTCTGGGACTGGAACACACCGTGCCCCCATGCCATCACTGCAAGAGTGTCCTGGTCATGGTGCCAAAGCCTGATACTGAAGGTAAATATAATAAAAGCACTGTGTAAGTGCTGTGTATCCAGCCTACAGCAGTAAAAGCAGTTGTATGTTAAATACAGTTGTGTTATAAGGGTTTACCTGGTTGTCTGGGCACACATGATAGAGTTTTTCTTTGCCTAGTGTGTCTAGTCACAATGTACAAATAATTACTAGGTGTGAGATGAAGTAGTTGCTTTAGAGAGAGACTAAAGCAATCCTAATGTGAGCCTGTAGTGTGGTGAGTGGTGTCATTTGGCTCTTCCCTGGGGCCTGACATGAGCCTGGGGCTCTCGCCAATGTTTCAGTGAATGAATCTGGTCCAGAGTCACTGGCAGGAAAGAAACTGGAATCCAAAATGATTCAGCAGGTCTGTGAGATCTCAAGGAACAACGAAATACACAGATTGGCCCAAACCTGGTGTAATCCGAGTTGTGTGCAGTTCAGATTCCCCAGTTTTGGTGTCTATGTTTGTGATACAGCAGAAAAGAAACGGAAATAAACACATTTCATGTTCCTTGATAGAACCCTTAAGGAGAGTACAAAATGTTTCTTGGTGCTCCTCATGCTTTGGCATAAGCTGATTAAGGCAAGAAAAATCTATTCCCTCTGAAGAGGAAGAAGAGATTTGAAACATGTGCAGAATAGGTGGAGACCAAATTAAAAATCTTTATATTTCATTGGATTTCAGATCAAATTTGGAAGTAGTTGCTCACAAAATAAAATGCATGAAGCAAGGGCATATGGCAACAGTTTCTAGGGCATCTGGTGTGATTCTCTAAGTTTAGAGAAAAGCGGGGCCATCCCTGTTGTTGGTTATTTGGTGAAATGCCACAGACATTCCAGTTCTGCCAGGCTGCACCCAGAAACCGAGGCTTTTAAATGAAGGGTAAGATAGTGTGTAGCAAGTTATTTCTGTTCTGTGCTAAGTGTCCATGTGCACTTTTCCCATCAGCAAATAAGACTTAATTTGAGTTAATTAGCTGGCTTTCATTCTTGTGAAATAAAACATATTACACATGCTTACACAGACAGACGAGTGCGTAGATATACTGGGGTAGAACTTTTAAGATGCATTTATTTCCCATATGTGTAAATTTGTAACCACGGGAATAACATTTATTAAAAACAATATGATTAATGCTGTGTTTCTTTACTTAATGTATATATTGTGATCTTACATTAGCGTAGTCATGAATTGTGTGGTGTTTTTCTGAGTGTATTAATATGAGAGGAAGCCGTGGGCAGATGTTTCTGTATCCAGGGACTTGGGAACATTTTGTGTGTAATGTGAGTAAATGAAGATGAACAGATCTATTATTTTATGGAATACTTGATCACATTGATGACATAAAACCAAGGTAAAAGTCTGTTGTGTATGTGCTGAATGCCATAATTAGTGAAAGAGACTTGGTGAATGTTTCCCACACTTTTGGTTGAGGATATTTGTATTGAAATAAGAAATATTTAAGGATATTTACATTGATACGTAAAGATACGTGGCACAGTGCAGGGGGGCAGGACATCCTGTGGTACTGTGTGGCCTCTGCCAGAGCTCTCATGTCTGTGGCTGGGTTCGTGAGTGGCAGGAAGGGGAAAGGTGTGTGGAGGAGAGCACATGGCTGCACTTCGTTTGTTGTGGTGGAGGAATAACGATTCTCGGGGTAGCTGCAGGAAGCGCGTGTGGCAAAGGCGGCCGAGAGCAGCGGGTGCAGCTTCCCCGCTGTGTGGGGTGGCTGTGCCTCGGGCACGGTGTGGCAGCTGCGCTCTTCCAGGTGAAGGGAGGCAGAGATGGAAGAAGGGATGGAGGTCACCGTCCTGCTGCTGCCGGACCCGGGTGCCGGGACCTGGCGGAGAGGGAAGGTGTGGGTTTCCATGGCTGACGCTGGGGAAACACTGTGGGTGATCTGCCCGGGGTGTGTGTGAGTGCGTGAAGGGAGGCAGGTGCCGTGTGGGAGGGAGAGAGAGAAGGGGCTGCTGTGTCTGCGTGTGCATGGAGGGAGCTGGGGAGTGAGAGGAGCCGGTCTGTGTGCAGGGGTGTGAGGGGAACCTCTGTGTGTGCATGGAGGGAGCTGGGGAGTGAGAGGAGCCGGTCTGTGTGCAGGGGTGTGAGGGGAACCTCTGTGTGTGTGAGAGAGATAAAGTGAGAGGGGACCTTCTTTGTGTGTGTGTGTGCGCGAGTGATCTTCTGTCTGTGTGTGATAAGGGAACCTCTGCGTGTGAGTGCGTGTGGGAGAGAGAGAGAGAAAGTGAGAGGGGAGATTCTGTGTGTGTGTGTGTGTTTAAAGGGAACCTCTGAGCGGGTGCGTGAGAGAGAGAGAGTGAGGGGAGCTTTTGTGTGAGTCTGTGTGTGAGTGTGAGGGAAGCCTGAGTAGGTGAATGTGAGAGAGGGAGGGGGAACTGGTGTGTGCGTGAGTGGAACCGGTGCGTTTTGGGGGGAGCTGGTGCGCGTGAGTGAGAGGAGCGGGGTGTGCAGGGAGATCCGGTGTGTGTGAGAGCCCCCGGAGTGTGTGTGTACGGGAGAGCACCCGGTGCGTGTGTAAGAGTGCCCCCGGTGCGGGAGCTGACGAGGGCCAGCAGGTGCTGCCGCCCCCCTCGTTCCCCCTCCGGCGCTCCCGGCGGGGGCGGCCCCGCGCCCGCCCC